>JBBMHQ010087607.1:0-10999 GCA_037834295.1 Postelsia palmaeformis | reverse complement strand
TATGTATGTATGTATGTATGTATGTATGTATGTATGTATGTATGCATGTATGTATGTGTGTATCCATGTGTTTAGGTGTTTATGTATCGATCGATCGATCGGACCGGGCGTGATATCGTGCGAGGAAAGAGGGAAGGAAGTTCGTTACTGTTGGCGCTCTCAAAATATACTTGCCTGGTAGAACGTTATCTTTTCGCCGATTCCCGTCTATTGGTGCGTCTATTGGTGCTTTGAATCCTGGCACAACGTGGGGAGGGGTTCCCAGAATGATGTGTTCATGAATGATTACGATCGGGTGCGGTTGGTCGCCACCGGCCTCCTTGAACTTTGCTTTGGCGAAGAGCTGACAATATCTTCCCGCTATAGATCAGTCCCTCCGAGCGAGCCAGTGGGCGGGCGGGCGGGCGAGCACACCCTTACATGGTAGCGTGGCGTGAGCCCGACGCACGTACGTTCGTCCTCCACCACAACCTGTGTATGGGTTCTCACGCTTCCGGCGGCGCCAACAATACGATGGAAGTCGATACGTGCGACCGGTCAAAGAAGCCAAAAAGCGGCTTCTTCATAGCGACCGTGTGGAACCTCGTCAGCGGTCGGACTCACCGCAATCGCACACCTCCCCCTCCCCCCTTCTCTCCTTCCATCCCTCCATCCCTTCCTCCCTCCCTTCCTTCCTTCCTTCTTCGACTCCCACAACGACCCGACACCGTTTGGCACCATGATCATTTTCTCTGGGCCTCAAACAACCCCGCTTCATGAAGATGGTTGCCGCGAGGGCGAAGCACATCGAGTGCTGCTTCATGTTCGGGCTGGTCTGGTCCATCGGAAGCACGGGTGTTGAGGCCGGGCAGAAGGCGTTCCTGGAATTTCTCGAGAACATCACCGCCGACCAGGGCGTGATCGAGACGGAGTGGGACGGGGTCAACAATGCTCTACAGGTGTGGGTGTCTCTTGGTGTGTTTGTTAACAGGGTAGCAGTGTGGGACAAACTCTTTCTTCTTTTCGGTGCTCTTACATAGTTTCAAAACGTCTTTGTCCCTCCCATGAAAATATGATACCATGGGAGGATCTTGTGCGCGCGAAACATCAGGCCACGTGCTGAGGGGAGGGGAAAATACTTTTGTGACTACTTGAGGCTTGTTCAGAGGGTCTTGGAGAGCCAAACCTTACCATTTTCCGAAGCTTGAACTGGAGTAGCAAGAACGATTAGGTACTGCGAACCCATCACTTCGATACGCATATACATAAGCATGATGGGGTGCTGTGTTTATTGTCTCACCTTTGCGTCAGACGGGGGCTTGGTGGAGGGACAGAGGAGCTACTGCCCCGAAAATACACGCCTTATCGTTGGAAACCCTTTCGTGCTTTGTTTGTATCGTGTGCCTCGGGAGTGCAAACTAGTGAATGTACTGAATTACGAGTACTAGTTGATCAGTTGATATAACACTACTACGGTACTCGAGACAACGATTGATTTGTTTGCTCGCCCATACCTAGTTTACCGTATTTTTGTATGCACGTAAACTATGTATTAAGCCCGGGGGTGAGAACAGAATGACGTTCCTGGTAGATCGCTGAAATCTCGCGTTTCAGGGGTGACTTACTGACGGCATAGAGCTCAGCAAGCGACGAGCTCCTCCGAATCAAATAAGCGACACCCACTGTCGTACCATATACTTCGTACTGTGGGTGACGATTCGGTGGTGACTCGAAGCACGGCATGCGCTCTGCTGCAGCGCGCAAGAGCCTCGGAACGGCGACTTTTTCGTGTTTCCCTGTTCAACACTGTCGCATATGCAGATGCTCCGCCACCTATCCACCTCCCCGCACCCCCCCCCTCCCCGGCAGGACTTACCCAACATTTCACTGCCGGCTTCAGACCGCTCACACGAGGGTCTCAGCACCTCGCTCAACAAATGACCGCGATAAACGTATCTTGTCGAGGCCGAGAGCGACGAACGTTTGGCTTTCGAGTCCAATCGAATCGTTTCTGTCCCCGACGTATCTATAGGCCCATCGGGCGATCAGATTCGCATCTTTTTCATCTTTTGTTATTCGTAAAGGTAGTTGTTGAGTGCCAGCCTGAAGCGAGGAGCCCTCACAGGAAAAAAAACGATGCTACGGCAACTCTAGCATGGATCGGCGGTGCGATGTCCCGAGACCGATGAACAACGTGCTCGGGCGAGTGCCCCCGAGTCGTGGAACGAATAGGCTCTGAGCGGACTTCTCTCACGTAACGGTTGGATGCTGGCGGCGCGTTCCGGCCCCGTTCATGGGGGATCCCATCCGGTACATACGCAATAGGCTCACTCATGTATACATGAAGTGGTTTCTGGAAGAAAGTCAGGCTCATGCTCTTGGGAAGGGGGGAGGGGGGGGGGGTCGCTCCTAAATTGGATAAATAAATCGTGCTTAGCGGCGAGCGCTACACCAACTCTCATACAATAGTCTATGCCTCAGACACTACGTCGTACGTGAGGTGCTTTCGTCGGTCAGGCGGGGGGTCATAGTGGCGGGCATCGTTTTGTTTTATGTGTTCCCTAGGACAGCCTGGCTCGAAACAAACACTGGAGTGTATTGTTAGGCGAAGTGCCCGCACCCCTTGTTCCCCCGTCCATCTTATTTACGATACGACGAGCGCGCTAGTTGCACCCGGCCCGACCGCGAAAGGAAGGGGCATGCACGATGTAAGTCAGCATGCTGACGTCCTTTATTGCGCTAATATGCTGGTCGCGGTTCGGCCCCGACATTGAGTTTCCTTGACTTGGTTGCATGTATCTGGGGTGTTGACGCGTATACGTGAACAAAAATAGGTTCGAGGGTGGAGCCGGCCGGACTTTTCGAAGAAAGGGAGAGCGTTCGTCGGAAAGCTTGGCCTGCCTTGTCCCGACAGGTGAGAGTGCTGCGTACGCTCCGCGATCATTTCAGCCCCAGCATCATGGCATCCGGTACGTAGAAGGTGTATGTTTGTATGGACTGCAAGAGTCTGTTGCTGTCAACAGTAAGAGATACGGAGGTGTCTAAGCAAGCCGTAGATTTTATTTTGTTATGTTACCCGCGCCGCTAGATAGTGCAGTATCACATGACATGGTCGCGCAAACAGTGAAGTACGCCAAGGTCGCGATTTCCTGCGCCAGCAGAAAACATCTCGGAGGAACACGTCTCCGAGCATGAAAGTGGCCCTCAAGCCCCCCCCTCCCTCCCCCCTATTGTATACAGATTGAGTTGGAGTCGGTTGGCAACGGCACAGTGAAATGTGCTTCTCACTACGTGAGCTAGACAACCAGGGTACCGTTTTGTTTGTTTTGGCGGTCGCCCACGGCTGGACGTCGAGTCAGATCATTTTTGGGAGGTAAAAGGCCTTTATTCCGCATAAACTAATTGATCGTGTAACGTAGTATTCGAGGTAAGGCACCCAAGAGGCAGTTACATAGTACCTACTCCCATTGCTGTCTCTGACAGTGGCTACACCGGAAATTGAAAAAACCCATTGAAGCTGCTATCCATATGTAAGTTCGCCTCACAAGCGGTTCTTAGTAGGATGCAGCTCATACTTCATCGGACTTGCTGGACACCTCACGCTGCTTTTCGCGCTTGGTGCAAGAAATGTCTGTCTGATCGTTGGAAGCCTGACGTGCTCCGACCCGGCGTCGTAGGGATAAGAGGGTCTATGGTTATACGACCACGGCCATGCGTGAGATCGAGTACATCTCTCCTGTCGAGTACACCCCCCCCCCCTGTCGGCCCTTGTACGGAGTCGTCTGCCGCATTATCATATTACCCAGTGCTGCCGTAGGCTAGGAAGTATGTGAGGATCGCCCGTCCGCCTACTACGTACGGGATACCACTGTGCGTACCGTTACCCCTGCCGTGTGTGAACATGCTGGAGAAGTAGGCTCGTGCAATGATACGGCATAGCATCATATCTGATACCTCCTACCACTCCGGGCGTAGATCATATTTCAGGGCTGCTCACGGGTCGGGTCAAAGCCTCCCGGGTCAGGTCAGGACGGGTCGCGTCGGGTCGGGTATGTGTAGCCTGACCCGACCCGACCAGACCCATGATAGTGTGAACTCCTTCTGACTCAACCCGACCCGACCCGACCCGACCCGAACCATAGGAGCTCGAAATCCTTCTGGCCCGATCCGATCCGACCCGACCCGACCATATCGATGAGATCTCGAGCGCTTCCTGATCCAACCGACGGGTCAGGGTTATGGCCCTGGTACCGATACTAATGTCTAGACGGTCTATTCATTTTCGTCCAGGGTGATATCACTTTTTTTTCGTCGAAACGTTGCTGACCGACGGGGGGCTCTTAAGGCCGCAGCCCCGTTCTGTGGACAAGCTACCTAGAATTTGAGCGGTTTTGTCCCCTAAACGGGACAGAGATCCTGGAAGGGTTGTAAGGGTAAGGGGAATTGATAACCCGATACTGCTGGAAAATCCCCTACCTGTTATCAGGTACGAAGGTGCCCGATAGCTAAAAGGCCATGTCCATGGGCATTCATATTTGATCGTGATTTGAACTTCTTTTTTTCTCGAGGTTAGGTTGAGGGGTTGGGTACGGTAGGCGCAGAGCTACCCAAGGAACGCAAGCTACCTTGAGGTGGAGGTACACCGATTCAATTCTGAGGCTCAGCTTCTCGCATTGAGAGGCTCTATTCTTTCGCCGAGTCATTGATAAGTCACCGAAAACCAAAACATGTGTGAAAATTTGGAAAGCACAACCCCATGCATAATCTCATCACCCAGGTGTAGAAATACTACAATCACAGATATAAAAAGAGAAAAGTTACGAATATTTTTGGGTTAAGGAGTAGTCCCGTATTTGCGCTACATATGTTTTGACCAAGAAGTGTTACACCCCTCCCTGCGGCTTGCAGCACGGCTCTTTGTTGCACCGAGGAAGAGTAGCCTAGGAGAATATCGGGTTAGGTGTACCTCAATAGTACCTTGCATATAATCTGTTGAGTTATGTGCCGTCCTTTTCACGGCAAAACCTCAGGGACGGTGGTGCTCGGGCGCACTTCTACAACCCTTCGCGAGGGGAGTGGATTCAGTGGGTAAACATGCTACCGGCGCTGGAAATCCCGGACGAGGCTAAGATGGGAGACATCGTGGTGCCCAACGCGTACACCGCTCAGTACAACTCGCTTTTGACGCTGCTGCTCAATCGGGACAAGAAGGTGGGGGGGGGGAAAACAAGTGTTTCTCGCCTTCCTGCTTATTGTCTGTGGCGTGCCTGCGGGCTTGCTTGCATGAACGCCACGTTATGAATAGCGATTTTGTGACGTGCCGCGATGGAAATGGAACGAGAACCTCTTGCATATGTGACGCCGCGAAGGTATTCACTTCTGTCTCGCGTGCGCCTGGGTTCCAGGTATTCACACGTTGCAGTCTCGACGATTTTGTTTTATAACAATGAGCAGGCAGTCAACATAACCCCCCCCCCCCGCGATATTTTTACACACACGAGCCATCGAAGTCGCCCCCCAGCGATGTCCTGACCAGCACCAAAAACGAGACAGCACGGGGTGCACTGTTTGTGTTCTAGAACCGCGCAGTTCTCAATTTGGTGTTTTCAAGTTTTTTTTTTCTGATGAATGGTCCAATGCCTCCGAACAGACTATCGCTTGCGGCCCGACCGGAACGGGAAAGTCCACGTACGTCTTCAAGACAATAACTCAGGTGAGACTGGAGGGGGGGCGGGATGTGGGCGGGCGGCCGAGTTGGTGTTGAGCCCACACACCGATCGTGCTGGATGCGCGTCGATGTCTGTCGTATCCTTATAACTACATCTGATGCCTCCCTCTCGTTTTTGCTCCAACAAACACCGGGCTCACTCGCGTGGTACCGCGGAGGAGGCACGCACGCACACTGCTAAACGACGCTGGTCCAGCACCTGTCACTCTTGCTAGATTATCCGTTCACCTTAGGCTCCCCAATATCTTTGTAGAACTATTACAACACCTGCCCTAAACTTATCCCAACACCCGACGTAGGCCCATCTCGCGGTACATACGTAAGGGTTGCACGTTTGAGGAGTCACTCCCCAACGGTAGGGGTTGCACGATTCGGGTCAAGGGTTTCTCACCAACGGGGTGCCCTAAATGAATAACCAGCAGTTAGGATGAAACTTTTACCCGTATGCTCATTTCAGGACTAGCGCATAAAAGTGCTGGTCGGATGGCGCGAACGAATTTCTTCCAAGTATGGTATGGATATCAAGTTCTCAATGTGAGGGGCTCAGGAACGTTTGGTGCACCCCTAACGGTGGGATGGCTCTATGGGTTCAATGTGTTGTGACAGGTTTAGCTTTCCAAGCGAGCAACTATCAGCACATCGGCTATACGGCAGTACTACCGTAGGGTATATGCCTGGTATGTTGTTTAGTGCAACAGCCGTAGCGTATAGAGATAGAGTGTTTAGTTGGGTTGCGCGAACAATCAAGCTTCCGGTGACATTGTTTTTTGCCCCTGACACATACGCGCGAGACGCTCACCAACAGAGACACCACTCCTGAGCCGCGGCACTGCGCTGCTCCATGTACTGGCAGGCACGGTAGCTCGCCATCTACTTCCCCTGCACCACACCACGCTGTCCCGAGACTAATGTCGCAACCATTGTTCGGCTTTCCAACAATGTCACACCCCACTTAACCATCGCTTCGATTCGTCATAGCAGCGTCGACCTCTTAATCGTGCACTCCCTCTCTCGACGCGTCCGGGATCTCTCGGCTAACGAACGGGACTTGAAAAATATATATGTGAAGCACGCCAGCTAGCTGTGACTTTCGACAGATTAAATGGTCGACAATCAACGTCTGTAAACCGTGTAGCACGCCTGTTCTGTATTGAGTTCAAAAGATGCAACGACTGTGTAGCAATGTACCTGTCGCCCGCGTAGATCAATCAAATCCTAATGACGCACCCATCAGGCCTATTGAGTTATTGAATGCTTTTAACCCCGCCGTTGTTTTAGGGACAAATTGCTAAAAAAATTGACTGGGAGACTCGTTTGTTTCTGCACAAGCGTAAAAGCCGAAAAGGCTTTCGCCAGTGATGTACGAACAAAAATACCCCTCACTAGGTACTACCTTACTACGTCGAGTAGAAGTAGCCAGTGCAAAATAAAAACGTCCGCTGTGACGCGATTTGAAACAATGCTGGGGTGTGAAGCACCTGACGAGTATGTTTTGCCTTTTTTTTCCGGTGGGGACGATACCTCTCGGACCGATCTACTTATTGTTGCGAACTTGACGTGTGGTTGCCTGTATCTTTTCCTACTCGTGGATAACGATAGGCGCTTCCTCAGGACAATTTCAAGCCGCTGACCCTTGGGTTTAGCGCGAAGACGAGCGCGAACATGACGCAAGACATCATCGATGGGAAGCTGGACAAGAGGCGTAAGGGTGGGTGCAAAGAGTAGCGGCGGATATCGAGATCGGGATCGATATCGAAACGGTATCGTACCAACATGTACTCTGAACAACCTGCATCGATACGATTTCAATATTTGATACTGATGCGTGCGTCATCGATGGTTTGTCTCAGTGTCAGCACAAGCATCGCTGGGGTGCCACGTGATGCAGGGTAAAATTCGTTTGAAATGCACGGTGATATCGTGAGTAGGATATTCCCGCTGTATCGAAAATTTCGACACGATCTATTTTCCAACACTGCTGTGGGGTACATACAGCCGCCATACCCGGAGGACGTAATCTTGTGGTCGTTAGATTACTGTGTCCACCGCCGTCGTTGCAGTTTTTGTTTTGTTCCTATTTTTGCGCTGCTGCACTGTCTACTTCAAATAGAATCTGCATCGTTCCGAGCATATTAAGCACTCGTTTTATCGTTGATTCTGTTCGGTAAGCTACTTTTATTACGGGCTGTAGATGACACCTTCATGTGAAAAGCGCGGCTACTATAAAATACATGCCTGGTCTTCCGTTCCTACTTACCGGGGACTTTCCATAGCCCGCCGTCAACACGTGTATATCACGGGGGTTGGCATGGACTCGTTTATCACTTCGATACGAGCGGTACCACCCTGTTGGCTTAAACGCTACTGTAGGAACGTTTCATAGCCATGCCATTGGCGGGGGGGACCATAGCATACAGGACCCACGGCACACACAAAAACCTATATATTCACAACTTTCCAACCCCACAACATGTGGTCCTATTCACTGTGGTCTTTGGTACTTCCGGCCAGAGAGATGCCACTTTTTGGCCTGCAGTAAACATTCTTGAGTGCTAGGGCTGTTCTCGACGGGGAAGCTATACAACCACTATCATCGCACTAAATTATTATTGGTGTCTTTGCCATTCGACAATGTGTAGCATGCGCTTCAAGGTTGATCACTCATAACATTCCCGAAAGCAGAAAACCACTTAAACAAAGGAAACCTATGCGCAAAGTCTAACTTCCTCCTATGTCTACTTCCCGCTGAGCTAATACTCCTATTTTTCTTTTGTTGAGGTGACGTACTACTAGTACAGAGCTCGTCGGGTAAGGAGGCCTCGAATAAGTTGCAGGTGTGCACAGCCCATATCGTGCATATGAACACGCTTTTGCCTCCGTTGATGTATATCTATTGCGGAGGCCGTGCCGCAATAATAGTAGCTGGGATGGGCTACAGGGTCCTAATGGTCTGTCACCCTGAAAAACAGAACTCGATTTCGATACTCGTTGGAGGGGACACAAGAACGCCGTATAAAGAAAACAACAATAATAATAAAAATGTGCACGCCAAACGATGCATACGTAGGCAAAGGTCGATAGATTCAGCCTGCTGACCTGCCGAACAACCTCACTGGCTGAGCACGCTGGAAAGTAAAAGTCTTGAGGAAATAATAGTCGCTTGCGGTTGGTTGCGAGACGCAGTAGGCAGTACCTCGCTCGGTTGGGTGAGCGAGCCCTTTCAGCAACGGGAAACGATGGGCGCCTTGGGTGTACACCCTATTACACACTGTAGAGGCAATGCACCACACTCCAGTGGCACTGTGCCGCAAAGTGTGGGCACCGTGTACCGTACTGTAGAGGATTCCCTCCAAGCTTACTTACCCCCTCTGCTGATTACCCTTAGAATTTACCCCCTCTGCCCTTGCAGCGTTTAGCTTCGTCTCGTGCGTTGAAGGCAAGTGATACCAGATGCGACCCTCTTACATATATTTGTGTTTACAGCCGCCAGTTTCAGACCCAGACAAGCGGGACCACGTCTGCACGGCTTGTGGCTCCAATTGGCAAGCGCCCGAAATTTTTGCACCATACGTCGAAGTACGTACCTAGCCCGATATCGTTGGTGTCCTATCAACATGTCTGCGTGTACTTGTAGAGGCCGAGAAAGAAGTTGGTCACCCGGTGCACCCTGACGTGGTTCCGATATGAAATGCAGGCGTGTTCGGTCCTCCGATGGGCCAGACGGCGATCATCTTTGTGGACGACTTGAACATGCCGGAGGTGGAAACGTACGGGGCCCAGCCCCCTCTTGAGCTCCTGCGGCAGATGATCGACAACGGTGGATGGTGAGACAGAAATTTTCCGGACATCTGTATCAGATCAGATCATATCAGATCAGATCAGATAACACCACATATCATATAGCGTATCACATAACACGCATCGTTTATCCCATCAGACCGGTCAGGCCAAATCACATGACATCGGACATCGGACATATCATATTATATGATATCATATCACATCACATCATAAGATGTCAGATCAGATCAGATAAAAAAAAATCTGATCAGATGAGGTACTATCAGGTATCAGAGCACGTCAGATCTGATCGCATCCGACATATCATATCATATCATATCATATCGTATCGTGAAATGTCATATCATATCATATTGTATCATATAATATCATACCATTTCAGATCACATCCGATTGGACAATATCACTTATATATATGTAAAATGATTTATAGATAGACCAATACATACAGATAGATAGATAGATCGTGATATCTGTCCGGTGTAGCACAAAAAAGAGGTACGATCTGGCGCTTTTCTGGCTGCATCACTTGTTTCGGCAGACACTCGTTGGGAAGCAATACACCTTGTGTATACAACGGCCACGAACCCGTAAACCGCTCCCCCACTCCTTTCCAGATGACGCAATCTCAAGCTCATTAACTCGTCCAAAGGTGGTTGAGGGCGGTATACATACACCGTGTACCGCCCTGCCTCTATCTTCTACAGCAACCTTGGTTACATCCCTTGGTCAGAAGATTGTCGAGGGGTGTGTAGATTATGCTGCTCATGACCGCAACGTACTCTCGTGTCCGATTTCCAGGTACAACCTTAAGGACATGACCTGGCAAACCATCGTAGACACCGTCGTGGTGGGCGCGATGGGACCGCCGGGCGGGGGGCGGAACCACGTCACCCCGCGCCTGCTCCGGCACTTCAACATTCTCTGCTTCCTCGAGTTCGACGACAACACCCTCACCAGAATCTTCCGCACCATTGTCGACTGGCATCTATCGCTCAACAAGGTGAAAAAAAAAAAAGTAGACGAAACCGTAAATAATCGCACAGACACGTCCGTCGTCGTCGCGATGAGTCGGACTTGCGTGATGGTCGAAAGACAACTTTTTCCCGTTTATCTCCCCGTACTACCGGCAGCCAGATTAGTTTTGGCCCACGAATGCTCCATCCGCCTATCATAGCCGCTGCGTCAATACTGCGCGCTCAGCCCCGAATCCCGGTTTTGTTTTTTGCCCTGGGGCCGATCGTGTTGTTCGAGCAGTTCTCGGCGGACATCAAGGCAACGGCGGGAGGTATCGTGGGGGCGACGCTGGAGACATTCCGATCCGCGACGAAAAATCTGCTTCCTACTCCGACGAAGAGCCACTACACCTTCAACCTCCGCGACTTTAGCCGGGTCATCCAGGCATGGCAAAACTGTTGTCGATGACAAAATATGCCCTGGCCGGCTGGCCTTCCTTCCTTCCTTGCTTCCTTCCTTCCTTCCTTCCTTCCT
>JBBMHQ010087596.1:0-10381 GCA_037834295.1 Postelsia palmaeformis | reverse complement strand
GTGACACTGCACAGCTATTTAAATTGAGCATATACGTACTGCTATACAGCAGACGAACAATGTGATCATTTCTGAAACAGTCTGCGCCCAGTGTGAACATATTAATAATCTGCGCCCTATCGCAACCGCGTGTGAAGTACCAGCGAGATTATCCAGTGACACTGCACAGCTATTTAAATTGAGCATATACGTACTGCTATACAGCAGACGAACAATGTGATCATTTCTGAAATATTTTGCGCCCAGTGTGAACATATTAATAATCTGCGCCCTATCGCAACCGTGTGTGAAGTACCAGCGAGATTATCCAGTGACACTGCACAGCTTTTTGAATTGAGCATACACGTACTGCTATTCAGCAGACGAACAATGTGATCATTCTGAAATATTTTGCGCCCAGTGTGAACATATTGATAATCTGCGCCCTATCGCAACCGCGTGTGAAGTACCAGCAAGATTATCCAGTGACACGGCACAGCTACTTAAATTGAGCATACACGTACTGCTATCCAGCAGACGAACGATATGATTATTCTAAAATTTTTGCGCCCAGTGTGAACATGTTTATAGTCTGCGCCCCATCGCAACCGCGTTTGAGGTACCAGCAAGATTATCCAGTGACACGGCACAGCTACTTAAATTGAGCATACACGTACTCCTATTCAGCAGACAAGACATTGTGACCATTCTGAAACATTCTGCGCCCCATCGCGACCGCGCGAGAGGTGACCAGCCAGAATATACAGTTGCACTTTACCCAGCCGCACTTCGGCGATGTAAGCTTCTGTCGCTCTGACGCAACCTATGAGTTATGCCACTCACTTTCACTCAACGAGACGCACTTTCTGCCCTTCCTCGCGGTTGACTATCTACAAGTATCCACGCCCAAGACCTCTCGAGCGTTTGGCCGTGAAGGTTTTTTCTCACCCACCAATGCGGGTGGGAAGTAACTCATTCATGTTGCTATATTGTATACTTGTATTCGCGCTCAAGACCCCCCGAGTCGATCGTTTGGCTATGAAGGATATTTCTCACCCAGCCATCCGCATGGGGAATCACTCGTTCATTATGCCAACTTATGTTTTTCTCGTGCGCGTACACGTGCAATGTGTTGCACCGCCTTGCCGCAACGCATGAGCATATGAACCCAATTGCAATCATCCAATTGCAATACGTCACCCGTAATAGGTGCAATGTGACATCACGGCTCACCCAACACTAGTAGGGCTGAGCAATTTTTGTGGTCGACATGCATAATATATCACCTCGTCTACGCCCAACGTGACGTGGAGCCGCGTAGGTATATATCACAGCATGAATATTTGTTTGACACCCAACAGCATTGATTTTACCCAGCTAACCGCCAATCCGACCGCCGTATACCTGGCATGACACACATCAGTAATATTCAGCTGGCACACCAACCGCCTGCTGCTGTACGCATTTGTTTGCGGGTCCACAGCAAGAATATTCGGTTGACACACCAACGCTTGCTGCTGTACGCGTTTGTTTGCGAGTCTTTGTGGTCAACACACATCATGTATGATGTAAACAAGTATCTTTCGACACACCGAAGATTTTCGATGAACTGCTCCGGTGTGGTACGATATGCCATGCATACTTGAAACATTGTTGTGCACATCGCCCAGGCCGCCGAGTACGACCAGACATAGTCGCTTTCGCGATTACGAGCATCACCGTATCTCTACCTCGATCGAGGGGAGAGTCCGATGCCATCTCGTTGCCGCGATCTGTGATGCGCATGTGCTTGATCATGATGTTGAGCTGCTGCTGTCAAAGCTAGTTCCCCGCTTTATGTGGTTTTCTCACAAGCAACATAACTGGCTCGAGCCGTTTCCAAACGCACACGCTCTATGTACACCAGTGTCGGGAATTGAGGGGACAAATAACAACTCCTATCTGCACGTAGTAACATACCGGTCGATGCGATGCCCGGTGTCGACGCTTCCGTGCTCACTGCCCGTGCCTCGTATGAAGCGCTCCGCTTCCGATTTTGCAGCTGCTCTCGCTGATTCCCCGATCCGCCATCCAGCGGCGAGCTCGAGAAATGACGATATAACCGGTCCAGCGAGCGACTGCGGTCCAGTTGTAAGCAACAGCTCTGTCTGTTCGCGTGTTTTGCCAATCCGCCAGCGCCTTTCCGTGCGGTATCCACTTGGTATTTCCACAAGCACGATCAACCAGACAACGCCAGCTGCTGCTGTAAAGTGAGCTATAAACTTCGTACTCAACCGAAGAATATGAACCATAACGCCGCATTCTCTCTACAACAACAAACTACAGTTTCTTTTTATATTGGTTCGTTAGTAAACTTTCTCTTCTTTTCGACAGGCGCGTTCGAAGACACTTGCATGACACTGATAATAGAACCTAGGCAACGCTACACGTAGGCTTGTAAATTATGCTGTGCTAGGCTGCTCTGTCCACGGTGTGCTAGCATTGCAGCATCGGTGTGCAACCAGAGGCTTACACAAGAGTATACAACTCCTGTTGCGTACTGGCGCTATATGACATGAAGGCATGATGTCGGACAGATCAGCACTGGCGTACTATGTACATCAGTACCGGTTTGCGTGCTCATGCCGAGCGAGCGACCTACGTCAGATGACTCTCGTGCTATTAAGCGGTGAGTACTGTAGAGTATACCGTCTGCTACTGCTGTAGCGAGTGTAATTTCTAGTATGGCCAAACCGATGCAAGCGAAATAAACCCATAGTGTGTACGTTTCGTTTTTGAGTGCTCGCATTGTTTCGCTTGTTTTGCTGCTGTACACACCTGAAGAAGTTAGCTTGAAATATTAATAATGAACTACTTTAGCTACAGTGGCGTCGTGCTTTCCTCAAACTACTGATTGTGTGTTGACCGGTCAGCGGCAGTCGACTCTACGCGAAGGCACCAGCTACGAGACGGTATAAACGCGAATCGTATGTTTTTATGATGGCGTCTATCGATGTTGCAAGCCTGGCCGAAATATGAAAATCCAACAGGCATTTCCATCTCTCAGGCGACAGTCCCGCTCAAGACGTGAGTACGAAGCCACGGCGCATCGGGAATCTCACAATTGAGGCAAAAATGACGCTTCTGCGGTCGAATCGGTTCGTACATTGGGAACACGTCGCACCCACTCAGATCATCATATCGAGACCTGTGGTCCGGATAGATTTGTTGAAGTAGGCATCTCGAGGTGTGCCCCGATCATCAGCAGCGGCGGGACATTTTTCTGGCGGTAGAATACTTGTAGCGTTTTACCCCACATCTATTGGTAGTACTGTGGCGCTCCATACAGCAACAAAAACGGGATCCGCACAACGAGCATCAACTCTCCACCGGAGCTAATGGTTTTTCAACTTAGCAAACTCATAATTGAGATCGTTCCATCGGCTGCACACACGGCTATGCAAAGTTCGCTCATTCCCCGATCAGCACACCAACGAATAAAAAACCCTCGGCTTCCTGCGAGCTACATCGTATAAGTAGGCCCGGTGAGTCTAATCGTACAAAGCTACCACGAGGTACGAGGGGCGGCGATGGTGCCGTGCCCGCGACTGTGTGGTTGTGCCCCATGTCGGAGGTATCAAAGGTCCAGTAGATTTGGCTTTGGTTATGTCAGAATCGTTCTTATATACCTGGTACATCGCGGGGAAGCCGTGCATTTGACCATCTGCATACGAGGTCATGGCTACCCCAACTAGTGTTTTACACAGTACAGGGCGATCAAACTCTCCAGCGGGGATACGTTTACCCTCTTGAATAATTTTCGAGGCGATATGAAATTCGAGATATTCTCTACGTGATGACTCCGTCATGTAATGATTTTCGTAGAGGGTTAGGCAAACTGAAAAACCTTTTTCATGAAAATGTGTTTTTAACTGCCCCTTCTCCCTGCCCCCCTCCCCTTGTCGCCGTTCTTGGCGTCCTCGTCTTCGTGGCGCAGCCGGCTCTTTCGTGCTTCGCTCCTGTGCCACCCCGCCATGAAACAGTCCGCAATTCTAACGACTCCCCAGTACCTATTCCCGCTTTACATAGCCGCCCCTGACCATGACAACGTCTCTACTCCAAACAGCAGAGGGGAAATTTTCTTGGATCCCTCAGTGGCTTGAAAAACACTGAGGTCGCCTGCTAGACTTTGGTCCTCGTTATTTTCCGGTCGGCCTCGTCCTGAGTTGTCCCCACCGGCCATCGTCCCAGACAGCCCCTGGCGGGTCAACTGTTTATTGGGCGTCCACTGTACGGCACCCGCCAAGAGGAGAAGTCGTTTGCGGATGGTCGTCTCAACGCTCTCGCATTGTGCCTTTTTGAGGGTCTTTGCGTACGACATGAAGTGGTCAGTGCGTGTTCGATGCTGGAAGCCAATGATCCGTAAGAGGAGTTTGAGGTGTGGCGTTCGGAGCTCAGCGAAGTCCTCCTGACCTCGAGTCCACGTCACGCACCCGTACAGCAGGGTCTCCATCACCTCGCCCTTTGGCATGTGCAGTTTTAGATTGAACGGGGCACCCTCCATATCATACAGTTCCCGATTGAACTGGTTGCAGCACGCCCATGAGACTCGGATCCGTCATATGATCTCTGGCACAATGTCAGCGCTTGCCACGACGAGATCGCCTAGATACAAGAGCTGCATCGTCTGCCTATATCTCTGTCCCGCTGCTTCGATGACGAGCAGTAAGATCCGGGGTGCCTGATTCGGTGTCTGCAGCAGCATGGTCTTCGTTTTCTTTTTTCAATACGGTGAGACGTGCTGCTTCGAAAACGGTCACGATGACGGTCATCACCTTCGCGATACCTTCCGCCGACTTGAACACAATTCCTGCATCGTCCACATACAGCACTCCTCACACTGCTCTTCGTACGTAAGTTAGTGGGCCAATGTTCACCTCATCCTCGCCGAGGTCCTCCTTGAGGTGAATCAAGTCCCTCAAAATATCTGGATCTTCCCTGAAGCGTACCAACACGGCGTGCATCACAGCAGTAAAAAACACATTGAACAGAAGTGGTGACAAGACATACTCTTGCCGCAGCCCCCGAGTGACGTCGAATCATTCCGAGCGCTCGCCATCCGTACGCACGCGGGCTCGCATGCCTTCGTGAAACTGGTGGATAACAATAAGCATATCATGTGGTGCGCCGAAGTGTGCGAGCACCATCCACAGTAGATCACGTTCGACGGAGTCATATGCTCTCTGCAGGTCGGTGAAGCACATGTACAGAGGGGTTTGTCTAGTTCGTCCGAGGTCTTGCAGTCCGAAGACAATCAACAGCATATCGATCGTCCATCCTGCTGGGCGAAAGCCGCACGGCTACTTGGGGAGTGTCTTTTCGGCCTCGCAGTAGTTACCGAGGGGGGACGCGACCACTACCAGCAAAACTTTGCCTGAATACTTGGTAGGCAACAAGCGAAACCCCTCGATAATTGTTGTAATAAGAGCGATCCTTATGTTTACGAAGGACCTTAATGGCCGCATCTTTCCATTGCTGGGGGACGTCACCCGTTCTCTACGCGTTGACAAGTAAGTTGTGAAAGTACCGGATAAACATGGGGTGGTCGATGTTTGGTAACTAGGCCAGAAGGGAGTCTGGTCCTACCGCTTTCCAGTTTGGCATACCCCGAATTACCCCGTGGTCATATTATCCATAGCCGGTTGATCTCCAAGCGATGGTACCGGCGGCCGTTGTGAAAATAAAGCGCTGATGGATGGGTTAAGCTTGGAAGATTTCGTGGTCAGGAGGGTGCCGAAAAACCTCGCCCACCGTTGAAGAATGCGGACCTGTCCCTTAGTAGCGTGCCATCCTCGCCGCGGATGAACTGTTCGCCTTTCGCATTTCGACCGTCCGACCCCACCGTGGCCTTCAAGTGTTTGTAGAAATCCCTTTGGACGTTGTCGGTGAGCAGTCTCTCCGTTTCAGCGAGGTACTCTTCGGATAGGCGTGCAACGCTGCATCAATCGCCCTTTGTAGATTCGCGCACGTCGTCATCAGCGTATTCTACATGGCTTTGTATTTTGTTAATGGATGCTGCTCGCCCCAATGTCAACTTTCGACACCCGCCGGATTTGAAGTCAACGACATCCCGCTTTCTTCTGCGGGGCCCGCAGAGGGGCGGCGTGCAAAGTATGGTGCAAGCCTTGACCCCTACAGGGCTCCGTGGCACATGCTCTAGGTGGCCGAAGGTGTGTGACGAAGTTAGCAACTCAGGGGGTGGGCTGCCACGTCCGAAAAGGCACCCAAGGTCTTGAAATCCTACCTGAATCTTTGTATATTTAGCCGCAAAGATTGTGTTCTCCTTGCATCTCGCCGCATCTGCAGCTGTTGTCCTGCTCAAGCTCATCATGGTCGTGCGCTCGAGTGCTGCTCGAGCAGTACGCAGCAGTACAGCAACAGCAACAACAAGCGTACGACTGCTCATCGAGTCGAGTGTAACTCAAGTACTATTGAATGCTGCTGCTGCTGGGTGCTTGTGTGCTCGATCGTGACTGGTTGGCCACGGCGTTGTGGTGTTTGTGTGGTGCTCAACGCGCTCGAGCAATCGAATAATCGCCGTCGTCGTTTGATTTTTCTCAGTACATTAGGCTTGGAAAGCTACTTGTGAGCTGGCGACCAGTCAACAATTCTCGACCCCGTTCGAGCACGAGAATTTTCTCCGCTGAATTCACACTGGGTTGAAAATCTCAACAACCCTCAAATCACCCGTTTTTACCAACCTTCCCAGCAGCAGATACAATATCAGATACAGCAGCAGTACACGTGCCTGTTCAGCTTTATTTTTGTTTCACCTTACCTTTTGACGTAAACCCCACATGTCATATCGAGCATGCACGTGAGCAGAAAACTGATGAACTCGGTCCGCCTACCTGGGCGAAATTGGTGTCAAGTATCTACTGTGTATGAATATATATATGTATGCAGGTATCATACCTAACGAGTCGTCCAGTCGAAAACTCTCAGCAGCAGGTAATCGCACCTGGCAAGAGTCACAGAGCCAGGCTCACTCTGCCGCCCGTGTCCCCTCCTATCTCGGTGTGCATACATTGGGGTCCCCTCAATGAGGCGGTCTCAGTGAGGCGGTATCCCGATATAAGAGTGGATTCTACTGATGACGAGAAGGAGGATGGTGACAATGAGATGACGGGGTGCGGGGGCTTTGTGCCGCCACCTTGCGCTGAACTTCCTTGAGATTTGGCCTCCTGGAGAGGGCAGCGGAGAAGTATGGCAATGACAACACCGCCTTCCATCTGCAGAAGGCCAGGAAGGCGTTCATCGAAGCGCATGGGTCCAAGCCAGTGCGGCGGGAAGATTTGGGATTGTTTTCTAGACCAGAGGAGGGGACTGGGGGTAGCGCAGCAGTTGTGCTGCATCGTTTCGGTGTGGCGTTCTTGGTCTTGTTACATCAAAGTAGTGTTGCGCTGTTCTAGGTAGGTACACCTGCAGCATTAACATGTAAGCAATTATACCTACGGCAGCAACGTGTAGGCAGTTGGCGGTGCTAAGAGTGCCCTAGTGTCGTACCAGAGTCAGTTGATTTCGATTACGTTGAGACATATATTATGTCAACTCTGCTGCGATACTGCAGTAATACTGTACCAGGTATAACATTTCCACCAGATCTTCAATTCATCAGGTACCAGGTATGCACCTGCGCTCGTGCAGCGCTCCCCGGGGTTAATATATATATATCACATGTTCGTTTGGATCGTTCCAGCAGCGACGGTTCCAAGTTGTAGAGGGTTGCGTATATCCCCGCAGGCATTATTGTGATTTTCGCCGTGTGTTCATGAGGAGGGTTCGAGCCCTCCGTTCTCCGTTCCGGGCTGCGAGCTAGGCTCCGCTCTCTCTCTTCTCCTCTGTCCTGTAATGCAACGACTATAGAGAATATCATCAGAACACGTGGTGGCCAGGGCATTCAGGTCTAGACTCTACGAACACACTAGTGTCTTGAACGTTTGGGGTCTGGTCCCAGAAACCAAGATGCCTTCGGAGAGGTCGGCTCACGAGGAGCACGATTCTCCGGGTGAAGTTCAAGATCTAAGGCGCGAGGTAAAGATGGCAATTAAGTACAGTCAGGCATCGATGATGAACACCATGAGGGAAATGATGGCCGAGTTCATGAGGAACAACCGCCGATCGGAGTCCAGCAGCGATAAGAACAACGCTGCTGTTCAGCAGATCCCGCGTGGGATAGTTTTCGCTGCTGTGAGAGAGACCCCTGCTGCTGTTGTAGTCATAACACGGGATACTGCAGCAGAAAATTAGACACATTTGCGTGAGGGCGCCTCGCCAGATTTGGGAGCAACTGGACGCGGAGGAACTGCCTGTCGAGGTTGGCCCGACGAGGGATCAGCCAGACCAGCCTGGGCGGACTGGAGAATGGGGTGCATACCCTAGCGGTGAGTTGGATGGTGGGTTTGAGCTACCTCTCTCGCGCCATTTGGTATTCAAACATACTCCTGTGCCATCGTTCAGTGGGCTGAAGCCTGAGCTCAACCCCTGAACAAGAGACGCTCGGTATTACGCCGAAGGAGTTGGTTTCCTGTCTACCTTCGTGTCGGATCCACCGCAGTATATTCCCGTAGGGGAATTGACCACGGAAAAGTCGATGCTTGGTGCTAGAGGCTTTAGCCGCGAAAGTGTGCACATGCACACACTGTCGTGGAATTTCTTGTCGACTGCACTCAAACGCAAGAGCGACAAGAGCATTTTTCATGAGTGTACCTCGCCGAGGCAAGCGTGGGACGCTCTCCTAGCGTGGTACGGCCCCCAAACGATGGGGGCCAAGTCGGACCTCTCGAGAGGCCTTAACACTTTCAAAATAGCGTCGGGGAGCAACCCGCTCGAGTTGATGGGCAGGATCGACGATCTTGACGCGGAAATACGCACAGCAGGAATGTCAGTAGACGACCACATGCTGTACACCATTTTTATAGACGCTCTGCCTGCCGAATACGAACTTGAGGCTCGGAACCTGGCATCACGTTGCAGCATCGGCCGTGATGACATCATCAAGGCCGTTCGGGAACGCCATCACCGACTGTCTGGAAACAGGGAGAAGGGGTCCAACGCTGGCCACGCAGGCCATGCTATGTACGCCGGCGGCGGCAGTAGTGGCGGTGATCACGGATGAAGGTGGAGGCAATGGGAGAGAAAAAGGCGGACGGCGACGACAGCAAGGACGAGGTGGACAAGCCACCAACGACGACGGTGGTGGCTCGGCCGCGACTGCTGGTGGCGATGGCAGCAGCGCCAAAGCCACCAGCGGAAGTACTCCAATGGGCAAGTGTCAAAGGTGTGGCAAGAAGGGCAATTTGAGGAGCGACTGCAAGGCGAAGCTTTGCAGTCGATGCCAAGGACGGGGCCACCCTGCCGATGCCTGTTCCACGTCCATGGACCGATGCAGTCGATGTAACGGACGGAGGCATGCTGCAGATGTCTGCCCGTCGTCCAAAAAAGAAGCTGTCATGGCGGTGGCGAGTGAGGTTGGGGCAAGGAACGACGAACAAAAAAAGGTGCGATCCAAGCCTCAGCTTTCAAGGCTGAAGAGACAGGCAAGTACGGTGATGGTTCGGGGAAAGGGGAGCCTGCTTGGCAGGTAGGAGACGAGGCCTGGATATGCGATAGTGATCCGTCTACTCACATGACGCCCTCAACAGATTGCATGATCAACTATAGAGAATGCAACCTTAACCTGTGAATCGCTGACGGATCCACTCGATCGATCGAGAGTTACGGCGACATACGCTTGATATTTCGGTCCGGTAACGGTCTCGTGCAAGTGCTGCATACGAACGTTGCGCACGTGCCGAATCTCCACTACCACCTATTTTCCCTACCCACTCTCGTAAAATACAGCCACACTTCCGAAGGGTGCCCCACGGGGGTTGTAGTCAGGCTCAAGTCTGAGCGTTCAATCATGTTTGCGCCGAGTGGGACCCTTTATAGCCTGTACGGCTACCGGGTCGACCGCAGTTGTGGGGAAACTGCCTGAGCTGTGCTCGCCCCGGGGCAACTGCCCCAGAAGCCGGCGATCAACATCAATGACTTCCACTTCGCTGCTGAACACTCCCACGATGTACTACTCCGCAAGACCGCAGAACAGAAAGAGAAATGCTGGAGTGCAGATAATACTCCATGGCGAAGGGTCTCCGCAAAGTTGTCAAACAATCCACACACACACGAGCAGACAAGGAGCTTGACAGGGTGTTTCTGGATCGAAGTGGACATCAGGTGGTAGAGTTTGTCGGAAGGGGGCGTTCGACTCTCATCGTACGCGACGAATTTTTCCGGTATACGTGGGTGTACTTTATACGCCACAAGCCGGACGCCGCGTAGTTGGTCTAGAAGTTCCTGGCGGATTCTCGCGCAAACGGTT
>JBBMHQ010087585.1:0-11000 GCA_037834295.1 Postelsia palmaeformis | reverse complement strand
AAGGGGCAAATGTGCCGTCAGCCGAGATCTATGCTCGCTCGTGACGGTAAAAATATTATGTTCACGATGCCAGCACCTAGATTGGACCTCTTCTCCTTTGGCCGAAACGGGAGAGGCTGCATCCTCCACGACTTCCGACAGTTCATGGCGGGAAAAATATGGGGAGTATGGGCTGGGGTGGCCGGTCTCAAGCTCCACCGTTGCTACTGCGTTGAGGGTCGGGCGTTCAAGAAACTAGTTTCGAAATTCCGATTCGGGCTATTTCACGTGTGAAAGCGTAAGTCTGACGCAAAAGTGTTGTGATTCATAGGCCAGCATATGGTCGCGAAACGACCGCCACGAGCCTCTTCGGCTGCTGCGCACGCCGAGCGACCAGACTCCGTAAGGCAGAGAGGACGGATTATTTGGTGTCGATCGAATCGGAGGAGGCTACGCCGCGGGACGAGCGGTAAGGCGGTGGAGGTACAAATGGTGCCTACGAAAACAATTTAGTTTTCACAGCAGCACTGGTCTACAGCAATGGGAATGACAATCAGCAATGAGGATCCCATTGACAATCAGTGTCACATGCATCGTGGAGTTTTGATTGTGTTGTGAAGGCGTTTTTTATTTTTATGTAACTGCCAAGAAAAAAGAAGAAGTTATGAACGAGTACATGTATGCCTGTATGTACGCGTTACGCCCACCCTGCAGCATGTGTCGTTGCTGACCCTCGAGGGTATGCTTATGCCTTTTCTCGTCGTGCCTATTGCTTGCAGTAGAAACGGCCTCTGCCACGCTCGCGCAGTGCCTAGACGGGGCGCGAGGAACATCTCGAATACGCCAGCTGCGAATTGTAGCAAATGTATGAGTGGTCGACACTGAGATCGACGAGTAGATAGAGTGATCGATACCCAATTATGATCGCTACCAGTACGTATTTCTCACAGATTTTGGTTGACGGCCTACCTTTGCCCCGTCAGGACTGCCGTTGGCCCGTCAAAACGCCGAATAAAAATACTGTGGTTCATGGCTACTACTCGTACTGCGGCTGCTCCTGCCGCTGTTACGCCGCTGCTCTGCTGCTGCTGCTGCTGCTATGTATGTGCTACTACTACTGCTGCTGCTGCGCTGTTTTACTGCTCTTCGTGCTGCTGCTCTTGCTACGTCTGCGATATGTTTTTCATGCTGACCACCGTGAGCATGGTTATTATATGCAAGCCACCCTCGGTGAGGTGTCTCCGCACTTCAAAGCGAAAGACCGATTCATCTGCATGAGTACCGTCCCGTAGTTGTTATTTTGACATTTTGTTTGGCATCTCGGCGGGGGTCTCGTCCCAGCGTAGTTTCCGTACGATACGTACCTGTGGTACGCTTTGATGTTGCCTCTGCTTGCTGCCGCTGAGTTTGCTGCACCAACGTAATCGCCGGCGCTTTGTACTGTCGATCCGCTCGATCGAATACTGCTGCTCAACTATCAAAAACAGTTTTGTGGCTATCTGCATACGAAGTATACAGAGTAGTACGAACACCGAGCGTCTCGTACGTAGTACTTTGCAGTGCTGCCGGCTGCTGTACGAACAATATAAAAACAGCAGTATTACGGGGGACCATATTGAATAAGACCAGCGGTACACACAGAAACCTATATATTTACCTTCTTTTACTGACATTATTTGGTTCTATTAACTATGGCCCCCCGTGATAGTAACTGTTGTTGTTGTGCCCGATGGCGAATGTTTTGTGTGTTTGTTCTTCTGTTTCCAGGGGGGGGGTTTCTTCTATTACTAAAAAAAAGTTATAATGCACCCCTTGGCAGTACTCTGGGGCCCTAACAGCCTCGGGTTGCATACCCGTACGCTTTCAACCATTACGGGCATGCGCCGAGCCGCCGGCGAGCGTCAGCCCGCCGCGGCGAAGCCCCTTCTGTTTTCTACAATGTGTCAAAGAGTGCCTTGCTTACAGCCTCCGGTAGTATGGCAGTTGGGAGCATATCATCCTTCGCATGGCAGAGCTTAATCAACATATCCTTGCCAGTACTGCTGTAGTACCTCCGCTGGAAATGCTGCGAAGTTAACCTAGGTCTACGTCCCCAAGACGCAATGTTTCTGCTCTGAACGCACTGCTGACAGGTGCAGTTATAAACGCCGCACTGACTTGTATCATACCGGTACGTGTTTGCATCAAAAACAATGTACCTTATATTTACGATCACACTGCGCACTGCTGTCTATCAAGCTTGCCTTTATGATACACCAATTATGAGTACGCTCACATATCATATGTATACCTGCCTTTTCGACACCAGGCAGCAGCCTACTGGAGTCGCTGTGTAGTACACGAACCGGCTGTTAGACTGTTTGTTGCGGACGTGATCAAGCAGATATCCAACAAGGAAATAAATATGACTATCACCCCGGTATTCACACGCCCTCCAACACTGAAGCGCGCACAGGTGGAACTCACAGATAACCAACCAGTCACGGAGGCGCCCATGCAGCACGTTATAACTCGCAAGCTTCAGGCAGTCTCGCGACAAGGGGTGGACTCTCCTTGAATGCGTGCGTTTTGGGAGATCAGAGGCGAACTCCAGAGGTGGGATGGCGGGGACAGTCCCTGAAGGGCCCCGCGTACAAATTTCTTGGAAACCTTCACCAAACGGACGCGGCGCATACCACAGGTGTTGGACCCGAGCCATACTTCCAAGGCGAAGTCGTTTTCGGGCCAGCCCACGTCCTGAGGCGGGGGCTACGGGTATTCATGCGCTCTTGCAAAAGGGAAGGAGCTTTGTACCAGGTACGGATGGCTCGCTCGCCAACGACAAACCTCTAAATGAGATATCTACTGCCAAAAACACACCAGACGCCGCGGCCTCCGGATCGAGCAAACGCGGGTCACCTGAGAGACCATCGATTGAATAAGGAGCTGAAGTAGTGAGGGTATGTTTGCTTCGCAATAGCACGATTGATCCTCTTGCCTGCACAATACTGGGCTGGCTTGCGGCTAAAAGATGCCCAACAGCATAGGTACTGCTTGAAGTCAATTATTTCGTACACAATGTACTCGTATTATTGATCACAGTCCCACCACGGGGTACGTGGATGTACGAGTACTATTAATACTCCGAGTATTAATTAATACTAGTATTAATATCAATGCTCTCTGTAACTGCTTTAACTGCTGATGTTGCTTTACTCACAAACAGTGGTAAGATTATGAGTCTTTTCCACCTGTCTGTTCCGAGAAAAAGAGGTACGAACTGAGATCGCGACAGCCTCTCACAACAAGGAGCAGTGAGGTTATGGCTGCCAAACGGCCTGCAGTGGCTTAGCTTGTGCGTGTCCGGGACGTGTGATTCGTCGGGGACTCTGCTGAGAGCAGACGTGGCGTGTGCGTGGTGCATTTTCTAAGACTAAAACAGCAGTTCTGACAACCCCTCAAGAGCAAACGAAGCGAACGGTCCACATAAGCACGGGCCCGGGGCGGTGGGTCGAGATGGGGTTGAGACTATGGATAACGAGGAGTATCATATTTCAAGCGTGGCATGCTATATGGACCGAGTATTCGTGAAAGCTTGTCCACGATCCTCTTTGTGTGTCGGACGAAGCACATGTGATGAGAGTCGACAGAGGGACCAAATAATCTCAGTGACGTACGGCATGCATAGGAACTGGTACTGTTTTCGCATTGGACGGCCCCCAGGCCGAGCACCCAATCTCAGGCTGCTCTCCGAATACAGATGGGTGTGCCACCATACCGGCAGCAGAACGTGCCATATTTATTTTGAGCTTCGCACTATACCTGTCCCAGCTCGATCTCCCGCGCCTACGTTGAATCGTTTTGAAAAACGTGAAAGCTGGCCGCGCGCAGACAAATATTAACAGATACCTTGGTAGCTTTTTTCATCAGCTCATCAAAACCACGTTGCTGATCAATCTACCACCTGGCACGTACGTATAAAACGGTTTGGTTACAAACTACCGTCGAAAAATATGATGCGTGGTCAATGAGATACCCAAAGAACCTGTAATATGTGAGTGTGAGCGACTTCGAGTACCGAATGAGCAATGAAGAGGTTTGGTGTTCCCTTCGGATACCCCTATCTTTATACGTCCGCACAAGAATGAGATCGGTTGGATTGATGCGATTTACTGTTTTTATCGAAGGTCGCATTCAAAAGCAGCTTACTGGTACATACTGGTACACCAGGTATAGTATATATATACGAATGTTCTGAATGGAATACTTTCTGCTGTAGAACAAGCGCGCCCGGCGTATGATGCGAAGTGCTGAGTTTGAGTGTCAACCACTCAACCGGCTGAAGCCACAGCTGACGAACTTGCGGTCATTTTTGTTTTTACACGCATGAAAAGTCAACGCAGCTGTGATGGTTATTTTGCCTAAAAATATCTTCAAGCTGCGCGTGATGATTCGGTGATACACAGAGGTATGACCTCGCTTGAGCCCTCTGGGCCAATGGCTTCACTGCCTGGTGTACAACGATCAATCGACCTAACGATCACGTTAACAGACAAAGCGACCAGGGTCGTCTTATCATGATTTCCTGCCCGGAGACTACACTGCCCTCATAAACGACGGACCTCATGGCGGGCGGCAAAATCCGAGAGCAGCCAGTAGGTGCACTGACGCGAACAAAACGACTTTCGAGGGGCAGACGATTTTTCCCAACAAGCAAAGCTACGTATGCCTTCAGTCGTAAGTATGGCACGACACTCTTTGATGGTATTGCAGGAACAAACCAAGTAGCAGACATCCAACCCAGGCGTTGAAACTCGAGTCGGTGCTTTTCAACTATCGGCGATGTATGTGGTTGCATGTCTTCAATGCTCCAGTCTGAGTCTGCTCTTGTCCAATGTTCGACCAGTGCGCGCTTTGTTCACCTGTATATTCCTGGTAGAAGCCGGCCCGGGCAAAGTTCAGTCAGATAGATTAGGATACGAAGTATGTCTCACAGCTACATCTTAAATCGGGATATTTTATACAACAGCTCGTCCAGTGTCTTCCTCACCATCTTCCCGACACCGCGTATATTCTATACAATAATCCGGTTCCAAAAGCCAGGTTCCGAAATCGACGCCACGAAGGATCGCTGCTGAACATACAGCTGCTGCTTCCGGGGGGGGGGGGGGAAATGGCTTTTTGGGAGATGCGTTCTATTTCTTGTCTTTTGTTCCTTGAAGATTTCTCGTGCTCGTCGATGCGCTCGTTCACGAACGATTTTGAAATTAAAGCAAGGACGTACGACAGGGACTTTTCACCTAATTTATTTTTTGCGCAAGTCTTTGTTTGCTTCGGAGCTACCTCAGTATACCCCAATTGCCTCACACCTTCATACGTGATTTTTACCTGGCTCACAAGGCCTTGCAAACCATACGTCAGGCTGCATACAGTTCATCCCAAGCCGTACATGTTGCACGTCATTCACCAGGAATCAAGAGAGTGTGGTTAAATCCGATGCGTTCACTGGTGCTTGTACCTCCACGGGTATGCCCACTACGGGGAGGCCGTACCAGTTGATGATCACACGGGGAGAGTGTTGGTGTGCTGGCACTGCACCGCTACGGGGCATTCAGGCGTGTCATGCGTCTCTCATCATGTCGAGACACCTCGATGGCGAGCAAGCTAGTCGTGACGAACGCCCATTTCTGCTACAAAAAAAAACTCGAGTAGTCTCGATGTTCACCCCGAAAACCTTATGAGCCCCAAAGGTCGCCGTTTTGATCGTGATGTCTGGGGCCACGGGACGCCCGAGCGAACGTCCTTGCTGCCTGCTACTCTTCTCAGTTGATTCCGGGCCTCATCTGTTGACCCCGCTTCGTTGCTGTCGCTTCTCGATGATTTGCGCACAAAAGTGACATCGCATAGCACTCAAAGGGACTGCTCTCTGCGCGGGTCCCGGTTAAGCATCCTTTTGTTTTTCATGATTTTGTCAGGGATGAAAGCGTAGAAAAGGAGGGCTGCGTTCTGCTGTTTAAAACCGTAGCGACTTCTGTGTGTAGTATGTACAAGTGTGACTTCCCCCCTTCGCTTTCTGTTGTTGTATCACAAATCCATCTCATCGATATTTCACGGAGCCTGAGAAGCCATCCTTGATGGCCACATGCACTGTGTTCGTTAGCCCCGATTAACTCCCCGCCGCCCCCCTGTGACATATCTTGACCTTATGTTTCATGTTTATGTTCGTACTTTTCTTCCTACTGCTGTACACCCTGATATAAAAACTGGCGGGCCAATGAGAGTCAAGTACAACGTAAGCTTAACACTTACCCGACCCAGAGCTCAAATAACTAAGAAGTAATACAAGTAGCGAATTGGTGAATGATTGACTATATAAAACACAAATCCGGTTAGCTTGACACAGCCGAACACTAGATATGTCAGATCAACTGTCGAAATAATTATCGACTCGCGGAAGAATCTGATATTTCTTGAACGTACACGAACCAAGATGTTTACCTATAAAAATATGTAAAACGATGGAAGCCGACGTTAAGATTCAGTTAACCTGAGTGTTGTCGGCCATTAAAATCAAGCGTCCTCCCAGAGCCAAGCACCTAACGTAACTGGGAGTTAAGACATCTTATAATGTACGAATGTTATGATCTTGCTTCTAGTGGCGAGATTGTCTGGGGCTGAAGAAGACTCCCGGTTCCGCATACTACAGTCGCGCCGTTGGGCCTCACAATTTCTCTGTGAATCTACGTTTGCGCTTTTGTCAGAACTGCGTGTCGATCGTTCGAAAGGTACAGCGCAGCTCGCCGGCATTATCTAAGCGCGGGAATAAAAGCAGGAGTAGGCCCCCTAACGTCGGACCTTTCCAATATAAAAATCATGGCTGAAAATTCTGGAACGAAAAATTATCAAGATTCGCTTTCGAACGCTGACTGGCTGACGAGCGACCACCGGCCGCCGAGATCATCGTACGCCCGGCCTGCGAGTGAAACTGCCGGTAAGAATATATGGGTGTACTCGTTCGCTTGTCCTGGATGCCAATGTGGTCGGAGTCGATTCACGGCAGGTCTCACGTTGCTGTGGTGTACTAGAAATGCCGGAACCGACTACGAATGTGTACTGTCGGATAGGACAAGTTACAGTAGCACAACACAGGTAACGTCTTGCTGCACATAATTCTTACAGCTATGCTGGAATGAGCTCAAGTCCCGGCTTTCTTCCTCGAGAAAGTAGGGCCAGTGGGTGTTCGCAGGGAATTCATCCGGGCGATGATGAAGGTTATATATTCCGCCAAAAAATCTGGTACGGTGTCGGGAAAAAATCTTGTAAGTCCGTGGAATACTCGAGGGGTTATCGAGTGCGCGAGATGTCCGCCGTGATGCGGTGTCGCGAAGCGGAACACCTTCTTGGGTGCTTTGTTCAGGGATCCGACGGCACTGAAAGTGCAATACACAACCCTGCTGTTTTTGTTATGTTTTCGTGAGACCGCGGCTACCTATCTTCCGGATACCCGAGGGAAGGTAGTAAAAACATCTCAACCAGCAATATAAAATATGTGCGGGTTTATAGCTGTGGACGAGTGGCCGACTTTTACGTAAAACTGATAGCGCTCTGATTAAAAATAACCCGTGTCTTAAACGTGTTTTGGAAGGTGTTGTGGAGAGGCGTTTTACCATACAGGTACATTATAAGTTTCTGAGGACCCTATGTTCCATTCCCCCCAATATATCATGCGGAATTTTACGGGAACAGACACATTAATACGACTGATCTACACCCATTCCGTACGTGTACGTACGCATTATGTCCGACAATGTAGAGCACAAGTTACATGCACCTCTTCCAACTGGCGCCCGGTATAGACGCCGTTGTGGGTCAGAAAGACTTGTTTCCCCAAACGTGATACCTCTATCGTAGAATATGCCCCCGAATGTATGAATGTGTTTTGCGGCATTAAGTCTGGTGCAAATATTCCATCAACGACGGCCACATGTCATGAGGCGTGAAAATGCACGTGTGGTTGACCGTTAGAATTGCTGTCAATGCCGGTGCCACTATCAACGACAGGTGTGCCCGCGCCAGCCAAACGACCAAACCTTCGTCGAACCCACCTGCACAACTGAGGAGGTTTCTCTGGAGGCATTTCGCTGACGACATTCATCGCACTATAAAGCCGATGGTGAAAATAGGGCGTTGCCTCTGCCAGAAATGTCCAAAGCGCGCGACCTTCAACTTCAAATGAAGCAAGCCTGCGGCCTATTGTAGCAAGCATGCCGAAGACGGCATGGTTGACGCCCACAAGAGGCGGTGTGTGCATGACTCCTGCCCGAAGGTGCCGAACTTTAATTTCGAGGGAAGCAAGCCAGCGGAGTACTGCAAGATGCATGCCGAAGACGGCATGGTGGACATCCGCAGCCCTCAGGGCTTGCACGACCTATGCACGACGCGGCCGACCTTCAAATTTGGCGGCAGCAAGCCAGCGGCATACTGCAAGCTTCATGCAAAGCATACCATGGTGGACGTCAACAACCGGCGGTGTTTACATGATCCCCGCGCGAAGGCACCGAGCTTTAATTTCGGGGGAAGCAAGCTCGCAGTGGACTGCAAGAAACATGCTGAGGACAGGATGGTGGGCGTCACCCGCAGCCGATGTTTACACGAATCCTGCAAGAAAAAACCAAGCTACAATTTTGAGGGAGGCCGGCCGGCGACGCACTGCAGGCTGCATGCCGAAGACGGCATGGTGGACGTCCGCAGCCCAGGGTGGCTGTACGAATCCTGCACGTTGCGACCGAGGTGTAACTGCGAGAACAGAAAGGAGGGGCACTGTAAGCTGCATGCTGAAGAAGGCGCGATTGACGTCTGCATCAGGCGTTCACCGAATGACTCGGGCTTGATTGTCGGACCTGCTCGGCGTGTGCCTGCCGACGGTGTGACGAACATTTGCGCCCGAGTAAAGATGGAAATCTCGGAAAGGCTGACGACGAGCGTAGGCATCGGGGCGCTGTGTGAGGCGTCTGGTTACCTCGACCACGCACCCCTCAAGGACAAGTTCGTCGCGCGCGCTACTGCTGTGGAAATGGAATGCATTAAGGAATTGCATCGTTCCTCGTATTTCCCTAATCCTAGTCCGCACCCTGGATACAACGGCGACGCCTGCCGGGCGGCCCCTAAACAAAATTTTCACCGATTATAGCGTAGAGCGTCACTTCCGTAACGATTTTTTCACGGTGGGCGGCATACCCACCGCTTCGATCACGCTGCCCTCCAGGACAGGCTCTTCGTACACGCTGCTGCTGCGAATATTTCTTACACCCATGATGGCTTGTATTTGCGTTTTGCTTTGCCTCAAGCACTCATCGAGACGACAAAAAAAATGGCAGGGGGACAGCCACGTAGAAAATGGGCCCGTCAACGGCGATACGCCGCAGACCTCAATCCCTGCAGTGGAGGATCATACAAGGGTATGGACGCGTCTCAATGCCGAGCTGGGGCTCGGTAAGATTGTATTGTACCAAAGAGTCATGCCTCAGAGGTCATAAGCCGGGGAGGTGTCCGGTTCGGGGTTGGAGGTGCCGGTTGTAGGTTTGCGATTGAAAATATGGGCGAAATTATAGCTGGCTCTCAGACATGTTGTCAGTTTTCTTGAAGTCAGGCCCCTTTTGAAGCATATTGTACATACTGGCAATACGAGTTCGTCGTGGAGCTGACGCGTCATTTTGTTGTACAGTGCTGTGTGGATTTTTCGCTGGGGTGCGACTAGCACCATCCACCATGGGATCTCGTAGCGCCCAAGGTGCCGGCAAGGTAGTACGACAAGCGGTCACGCTCATTGAACGAGAACATGTTTTGAAACGAAAGCAACAGCTTCAACTGTATTATGTGATCGGTGTGTACCGCCAGGTACCAGGTATTCTAGTAGAATACAAGGGTTCCGCATGTGTGCAAGCAACGTAATGTTTTTTGCCAGCCTCTGCCCCGTCCTCCAACATGTATGTGACCCCAATATTGGGTCCTCCTTTCTAGCCCTATAGTACACAGTATTTGCGCCTGACGGCCATCTACCTTCTACGTCACTGTCGCTGCCGCTTGTTTCGCCGCCGGTCATGCTGCCCCGGCTGTGTCCTCAGTGTATGTGGTGTGTCGTTCCAGATGATACGAACGCAGCGTCGCCCCCATTCCCCACCTTCTGTGCCTCCATATATTGTTCCCACAATTACAATCATGTTACTCAAGTTTCGGTTTGCCTTTCCTCTGATTCATGCACTCTCCCAGTTCGACCCTGCTTCATTGGACTTGCTAAAAAGCTCCACCAACACACCCACTGCCCCCTCTCCATCTCAAGCTCCCAGCCCTGTCCATGTCGTTACCAGGACCGCCACCGACTGCTCGGGTACTCTGAAGAATGCCACGTTTCCCCTCCGTCGACAGCACCAGGTAGACTATATGGAACACCCCTTTTTTCCCGTCCATCAGCTCCGACACCCGCAACAATAGAAGATCAGACTTCGACTGGCCCTTGCGCGTCACCCTTCCCTCCACCCTACCGTGACGAAGCCCTCTTTTGCATCCCGTTCAGCACCGCCCACGTCAACGGCTTCCTGACTCTCTGCTTGCCGCCCTTCTTCACGGATGCCCTCTTGACGCCTTGCCTCGCCGACCTGATGAACGGAATACCGAGGGGCAATGAGCCGTATAAACTCATCATGGCCAAAACGAATCGCCACCTCCTTGATCGATATATAACTCGCATCACCTCTTTGGCTGCTGTTAGTTACACCTGATACCTCTCTGGTTGGGATATCTAAGCTCTCTGTGATGCTCATATCACAGAGTCCAAACAGGGGGCTGCATACCCGGCCACCGCAGCTCGCGTCGCCGCCCGAACGTCGATATTTCACTCGCTCGACAATTAGGTAGCGGCCTTAGACCGCCTTCGTCGATCGCCCTCAGGCCGTTTTCAGACAGTCGCCGGACGCCCGCGCGTTCGTTTGCTTGGTGGGCGGCGTAGTTGCCGGCGTACCGCCGATCTTGTTTTTATTTCGCCG
>JBBMHQ010087574.1:0-11001 GCA_037834295.1 Postelsia palmaeformis | reverse complement strand
TCATTCTTAGTTCTTCCTGTATAATAGATGGCATTGGCCGTTTTAACAACACATACATGTGAAAACTTGCCAAAATACCAAGTTTTGGAAATTCGGGTTTTCAAGCCTTGCTGAAGCCTCGCCGAATGAAATGGCAGGTCCGGGTTTCCAAACACTTGCCCACGCAGGGCTCGGGGAAGTGCCTACAACAAAGCTTCGCGAAACAAATTGCTGAATTGGCAAAAAAATGCATGCTTCATACTTGGTGTAAACGGCAAGGTCGCCATGAATGCCATTCTCACGGGCGGGGTCGATCGACCAGCAGCGAGCGGCCCTAGAATCAACGCCGCCGCCACCACCTCCATTACCACATCAACCTCCACAACCACCAGCAACACTGCGCAAGCACATCCGCCAGAACAGCTACCGTGACCTGGCACCGCAGTAACAAACAGTGCATGGGGCAGGGGTAGGAAGAGATCAGAAGAAGACGTCGCCCTTGTAGTGACAGTACTTCTCGGAGCTCGGGCTGCGGGCTGAGAAAAAAAAAATTGGCGTGGGAACGGCCACCTTCGCACAATCAGCAGTGCGGGATATTATTCACGTACAACCGCGCCACCGACCTTGCAGCAAAGAAGAACGAGAATACACTTACGGTCCCGTTCAGCAAAGGAGTAGGTATGCCAATACCGTCCCGCCCCACCGAAGAATAAAAGAGGGCAAAATCCGAAAACAGGTGTGCCTGATCAGCTCAAGCCGAAATCAGGCACACACTCAAAATCAAGTAGAAAACGCGCGCCACGAGCAGTATTCTGTCCATGAAGATAGTATTGTAGCAAAAGAATGCGCCTGAAATATGAAATGTGCCACATGGCCTCCAAAGTTCCGTGGCGGTGGGTTTTGCACTCAACGTAAAGCTGTTGTCGGCGCGCCCCTCTCCGGGGGTGGTGCAGGGGAAGACCATACTGCTGTAGTGCCGGAGAGATTGTTGTGCATGGAAAACAACAGAGTATACATTATATTCGTATGTATCGACTACGTACTGAATAGCCAAAGCACGTCGCACATCCCGAAGAGCAAAAATGTGAAACCAGCGTACCCATGAATGCACGAATAAATTGTTTTACTCGTGGGCGACGTACGCGTACAGAGTTTATACGTTGATCTGCGTTAATACAGAATATTTTAATCCGAGAGAGAGCAGACACATACTACAGAGAGGAAAAACAGTATACGTATGGTCTCCCTGATTGGTTCAAAGTTGGCCAAAATCAGGTGAAAGCTACGCAGACAAAGAAAAAAAACAGGTACGAATCCCTTGCGTTTCCGAGCCAAAATAGGGTTCGATGTCAGCTCGGCCAATAGCAGGGCTCCTGGGGTGTGTTCTGCACTTGATGGTTATTAGCATGTTACTGTTGCCCGAATGTGGCCAGGATTACCTGATTTTATTTTTAAAAGACTAAAAAAAACGTCTAGTCCTGCCGTGGGGGAAAAAAGTTATCCTCCCGTCCCGCCGAGGGGAAAAATAGTTACCCTCACTTCCCGCCGAGGAAAGAAGAAATACTCCCCGGCCCGTCCCGGTGTCATTATTTCCTCGCTCAACAACTCAAATCTGTCCCGTCCCGTCCTGTCCAGTCACGATTCTCAGTGACTGTGATAAGCCTTGGAAACGACATCTAGATTCACCTGTGCCCCCATTCCCCCCTCTGCGCCTAACAGGATATATCTCGCATTTCTTGAAACTCTGCTCTAGCTTAGCTTGTATCCGATGATCCACGATTTATCCAGGGTAGATATGAGCTCGTTGGTGCGTTCCCGTCAGTTGCCTAAGCGGCAACACAATCTACGCCCCCCCTCCTCCAGGCGAACCTTGTCTCTGAAATCTGAAAATGTGCTTTAAGACGAATACGCTTCTCGTTCCTCAAGAACACAGCCAGTCTACGACATCAAGGCCAAAACGCGTACTACTGTACTGCATTACGTGTTGTTTGTATGAGCGAGGGGAAAGAAGCCGCCTCGGTTCTCCCGCTCGTCATGCAAGAGAAAAAACAACAGATTTTCCGGTACGTTTTATGAGTATAGTTAACCGTGTGATCAAGTGCCAACTGAAATCCGCTTTTCATTTTCACGAACAGGTCTGCCTCGAAGGAGAGCACGGAAAATGCCGTCGTTTTAGCACACTCGAAGCAGTGTATCCAGGGGGTTCACTCATTATCGCCTTTCTGAATATTGGATCAATGGAATATTCCGGAGTTGAGGCCGAACTACGGAATGTCCTACCAAAACAAAACGGAAGGAGAAACCAAATATTCGAGTTGTCGATTAGCTTCGGTGAAGGGTTCTGGATTGTTTATGTAAGGTGCAATGCAATCCAAGCGTTCGTGTGTCATACGATAAATACATACCCCGGTACGCATGTAATGTGCGGCTTCTGCTACTACTGTTGTTCGGGATCGGAGCACGCCAGCCCCATACCGCAGGCGTTTTCGAACACGAGTTTCTACTCGCGCCGAGAAGTGGTACGGAAAATGTTCCTGTGGTACATGATTAGATAATTAGCCCCACCAAAAATGCACCAAAAATGAACCCCTGACGTGATCTGGACAGGCCTCACAACCGTACTGCTGTGACACCGTCTTTGATAAATCTTCGAAGTTAGATTTTGGCCAAGTTATACAAACGAGCCGTGATTCCACCTTCATAGTACTTTTTAAGTTATACAAACGAGCCGTTATTCCACCTTCATCGTACTTTTTGTAATTTTTTCGCGGTGGCGCCCGAAGTCGACAACCGGTCCCGAAACCCCACCCTAACCCCACCGATATGGGGTGACCAGGGCTTGGATGCCGGGCTTGTCCAAAACCAATGCGGACAGCACAGGAACATTAACGAGAGGAACAAACTATCCATGCGTCGAACCCGACGAGATGGATACGCGACGATGAAGCAAAGATACAGCAATACCCCAAGAATTGAAATAGGCCTACTTATGTGATGCATACCAGGTGTTGTATGCGCCCAACAGTGGGTTATATTAAACATGTTTGAAACCTACTGTAGAGCAGGGAGCGCCCCGAACCACATGCTATTCCCGGTTTCGTTTGTCACTCTGTCCCGGCAGTTACAGGAACAGGCAAACCCCCCGCATTCCCCTCCCAATTTCGAGGTAGACACACTTCTATCCATTTGTGGAAAATCTCCTACCCTTCTCAGTCAAAGGTTAAACACCCCTGATTCGGCTCTGTAGCCTATATATACAGTGCAACCTCGATACCGTACTTTCTCGATTTTACGCCTAACCACCGAACAGAGTGTGACATGACCTGACGCCACAAACCAGACCAGGTGCTTTACTGTCCGCATTTCGAATGTAAAAAAAACTTATTTTACACGCAAATGTCTGATTCATGAACGCGCCTCTTCCCCTCTTTGTCCCGGCTCTCGCACGCATGTCCTCTCGTTGCACACGTGCCCGACTCGCCTCGTCAGGAGACCGTGCTGACCGATCTGGTCGACAATTTCGAAACGCGTGAGGATGACGTCTTCCTCTGCACCTACATGAAATCGGGTACAACTTGGACCCAGCAGATCCTTACCCTTGTGAGTTTCCAGAACTGGTGCTGTCGCTAAATCATGGACGCTGCCATAAACGACGTTTATTACGATCTTCACCGGTGGTTCTCCACTTGTCTGGGCTTCGTCACTATTAATAGAGATTTTGGCAATATTTGAGGTCATTAGTAAGTCACGCACCAGCAGAAGTTTTATAAAACATGTTGCTCTAAAATCTAACTTGCTGACGAAGAATGCATTCCATGGCCTACGAGCTGACGAAGAACATTGGTCGATACAAAAGGATAAGGCATGCTTTGTTGGGTATAAACCGCATACCTTATTGGGCATAAGGCATACCTCACGGGTATAAGCCGCATGCCCCGTGGTCAGGGCTGTGTGGTTGACTTACTAATAGTTTTGAGCGAGTTATTAGTTGGCAAGGTACTATTGAAAGTTGTGGCGGTGCCAACTATCCAGTTATTTTCATATTTTGGGTTTCCTTGCCTGGAGGAAGGCTTGCTTGATACATCTACGCAGCGATCACACAGACAGGTATTCTGCAACTCATAGCGCATCAACCCATTCCGACCCATCGTCATCGATTGTGCCTCCAGGGCCTAAGGTGTCGTCAGCCCATCGTCATCGACTGTGCCTCCAGGGCCTAAGGTGTCGTCAGCCCATCGTCATCGACTGTGCCTCCAGGGCCTAAGGTGTCGTCAGCCCTGAGCCAGGCCTGTACTCAGACCAAGGCATCACGTCTCTCTCGTTACCATTCTTAGTGTCCAGTCGGTGATGTGTGTGTGTATTCTTTACATTGAATCGTTCTTTCTACCCGACGACATCCAGTACAACCAGTGTCCGTGCCGATTCTTCAATCCGAAAAGAGATACAAGTTATGTAGTCATAAAGCTACACCACAGAGATACCAGGTTGCCACGTATGCAAGAAAAATCTACAATAGGATAAACAAATTGTCGTGCCCCCCTCCTGCCCGCAGACCATGTGACAAGCTGGAAAAGAAAGGAATGAGAGGAAAGAGAAAAAAAAAAGAAAAAGCACTACTATTAATACTACTTGCATGTAGAGGAGGACAGAGAGCCGATCGAAGATAACGAAATTGAAATACCAAACAGGCGACTGAAGCACAAAACACCGTTCTTCAAGTAGCGGCAGAGGTTTGTCGTACGAGGGGCACAGCTAGGTTCTCCCTGCCAGTCAGCCTGGTACCTTGCTACCCTGACTGCCATCTCCGCCCTGCATTCGTCAACTATGCCCAGCCCCTTGCCGTCAGGCAGTACGAAACAGGCAAAGCAGGCTCGTCATCGACCCATGCCACACGACTCCTACAATACTTATCAATCGTAGAAAGAAAAAACGGATAAAATGAAAATCACAGAGAATCAGCACGAAACAATCAAAGCAGGCTCGTCATCGACCCACGCCACACGACTCCTCCTGCAATACCAGTACTTATTCATCGTATAAGGGGAAGAAGGAATACACAAAAAAAGCACAAAAAATCAGCGCATGCAGGAAAGAAAGAAAAGAGACATATGTAATTGAAAAATAAAAAGAAGAGAAGACAAAACAGGGCCACGTTCGGACCAGCTGCACCAGTTGGTGGGACGAGTAGTACAGCAGTCGTGTTCTACTTCCTAGTCAGCCTGGTGCCTTACTACCCTGTCTGCCATCTCCTTCCTACCTTTGTCCACCGCAGTTTCCCTTCTACTCCTTCTGTTCCCCTCCCTCTCCGCATTCCTATGATCGGGTTTTCCGCCCTCCCTCCTGTTGCTCCCCCCCCCTCATTCCCTAAAACGCCACCTACGGCGGATGCGCGGCGCTGCGTACTTATCTCAGCCTCAGCCTCGTGCCACCCCACCATGAATCGCTCGGCTGCTTCAAGGATCCTCCGGCACCACTTACCCGCCTATTTTGCTGTAGTGGACCACGGCACGGTCTCAACTCCAAACATCCCTTCGGTAGCTCGGAACTCCCTGAGATTTCGACTATGCATCTATGCCAAGTCTTGAACTGTCCGCCAGGTCTCGGGTTCTCCCAACCAGCCATCGTCCCGAACATTACCCGACTGGGTAATCGCTCCATGCTTTGCCGTGCCACGCCCCCCGCAAAGGAAAGCCGCATTTTACGGACAGTCGTTTCAATGCTCTCGCAACGCGTCATCTTGAGGGCCTTCGCGTACGAGAGGGGGGCATGGTCAGTACGAAGTCTCGCATGAGGTCTCGATGGTGAGCCGTCCGAAGTTTGGCAAAGTGTTTCGCCCTGAGGGTCAACGTCACACACCCGTACAGCAGATTATCAATCACCTCGGCCTTCTCGCCATTAAGATTTTCAGGCTTAGGGGGGCGGTCGTCCTATCATGAAACTCCGGGCCGAACCGCCGAAGGCATGCTCGCATGAGACGGATCCGTCGGGCGATTTCGAGCGAGAGGTCAGCGTTTTCGTGGATAGTGCCGCCTAGGTGCAATACTGGGCCGTCTGCTTATACCTCTGGCGTACTGCTTCGATGGCGGGCGGTGGTGCGAGGGTTGTCCGGTCTGATGTTTGCAGAAGCAATGCCTCTGTCTTTTTTCGCGATACTGTGGGGCCTGCTGCTTCGAAGACAGTCACGATGGCTGTCATCATTTTTGCGAGCCCTTCAGCTGACTTAGAAACAATTCCCGCGTAATCGGCGTACAACATGACCCATACAGCCCTTCGCACGCCCGCCAACGGATCCTGCTCCTCGGTTGGAACTACTCCAGCATCACTGAGTTGGACCAAATCCCGTACGATAGCTTCGTTTCGGCTGAAGCGTACTAGTACGACGTGTAACGCAGCAGCGGAGAATGCATTGAACAGTAACGGCGATAGCACACAGCCTTACCGCAGCCCTTGCGTGACATCAAACCACTCCGAGTGGTCGCCGTCATCAGTACGCACGCGAACCCGCATACCATCGTGGGAATTACGAATAACTCTCAGCATCTTGGGTGGTACGCCGAAGCGTGACAGTACCTCCCACAGAAGCGCTTGGTCGACAGAGTCGTACGCTTCCTGCAGGTCGATGACCGATATGTTGCAACCGACGCACGACGAACAACATGTCAATCGTTGATCGTGCGAGGCGGAAGCCGCACTCTTCCTCAGGGAGTATTCCCTCGGTCTCGCAGTAGTTGCTGAGGCGGGACGCGACGATTTTCAACCCAACTTTGCCTGCGTGGGCAACAGGTGAAATCCCTCTGTTGTTGCAGTTAGTTCGGTCCTTCTTTCCGTGAAGGACCTTGATGATCGCATCTTTCATTTTTAGGGGGATGTCTCCTCTTGCCCATTCATTGACAAGGATGTTGTGAAAGCACTGAGCGACTACGGGGTGGTCAATTTTGAGGAGGTTGGCCGGGAGACCATCTGGCCCAACAGCTTTGCGATTAGACATCCCCTTAAGTGCTTCCTGCATTTCGTCTATAGATGAATCATCTTCAAGCGACAGAGTACGCGGTCGCGAAGGCAAGAGGTCGATGATCGTGGGGTCGAGTTTCAGCGCTTTTGTGTTGAAGAGTTTGTGGGAAAACCCCACCCATCGTTCAAGAACTCGCACCTCGCCCCGTAAAAGCGTGTCATCCTCGTCTTAAACGAACTGCTGCCTTCTCGTTTTAGTCCCTTCCAACCCTACCTTACGCAGAAGGTGCTTGTAAAACCCTCTCTGGTAGTTGTTCGCTAGAAGTCGTTAGGTTTCGGCAAGATGCGCTTCGAAGTACGCATGTAATCCTGTGCTAATCACCTTCTGCAGGTCCGCACACGCAGATCTCAGTGTCTTCCACGCGGTTCAATCCCGAGGGTGGGCACGCGAGAATTGTCGTGAGTCCTCCCTCGCTGTCCTTGCTGGTATGAATGCGGCCGAGGTTCCGGCAGACTAACACCATCTATGTTTTCGGTGGCGACGTGGAGGGGGTGGTGCCTTCTCTTTGACTGCATCAATAACAGCCATGGTGAAATACTCAACCATACCAGACGTATTACGAGGCTCGATAGGCTGGTTGAGAGTGGAAATGATCCTGGCGACTACTCGTTCACGATATATTCCATCGGACATGAAAAGCTGCCTTTCGAACTCTCGGCGTTGTTTCGTTCCACGTCTTTGTCTGTTGGGTGCAAAGTGACCATGAACACCGCTGGCTCAGGTATTTGAGCGATGCTCCCCGTGAGCTGCGTGTATTTTCAGCGAAGGACCTAAACCTCCAATGCTTACACAGCTTTCGTGCACTATTATTCCAAAGGTTTTCATCCATACTTTCCAGGTATTCCGAGTATATTCAAAACTCGTGTTAAGAAACGGAGGCCCTTTTTGCCACAGCTTGTGGATTTGAACATATGAGGCAGAATACAAAGTCGAACGCTTGGCGTTGGAATTTTCGAAATATGACATGTATATCTGGAATTCTGAGGGGGAAAGCCCTCAAGAAGCAGCGGCCTTAATCCTTTTGAAACCCGCAGTCCCGTTGTGGGGACAATTCACTTGGAATTCAAGCGTGTCGTCCCAAAACCAGGGGCTGCAGTACGAGAAAGGTTGAGGGATATCTCGACTAAAGTAGCAATGTTGTTGTCTCGTCGTCACTGACCTCGTTTTTACGGCCGTGAGTCCTATCGCGACGGACGATGTTGATGTGTTTGTCTTTATTTGGACCCAATCATTTGCTTGTCCGATGCACAGTATACCGCTCTTGGACTGGAGGCTGAGGGGGCTCCGTTCTTGGCCATAAACGTGACTGGCTGAATCGGCATCTACCAAATGATAGCCCTGGCACATTGTGAATCGCTTTTTTTGTCTCACTTTCGTGCCCCATTTTGGAGACCATGATCATTTTTTGTTGCTCCCTCGTTTATATCTCACTTCGGTATAAAGCAAGCAATACCGAGTATGTTTTCGTCGCGTTCTCTCCTGTGTTTTGTTTTGCTTCCACTGCCTGGTGCAGCTGCTGAACAACGGCGAGAAGGGAGAAAAAACTTACGAGGAGGTCGTGCCTTGGCTCGAAATGGCGTACTGCGGTGGATTTCTCGGGGAAATACAGGTGAGTACGCCGCGTCCGATGTCAGGAGCGCACCCCTCCGTTATTGTTGTCGGCATGCCTTCTAGAATAGTGGAAGCCCGTGAGCAAATACATTCACGTTTGCGAGGCGATTTCTGCTCAAGTAGGGAAAATTCTATGGCATTCCAGTGCCACTCTGTCTGGAAACATGACGATCGGATATGTATTCGTTTTTATCCCCCCTCCCTGATTGGTGAAAAGCCGACATACTCCGTCCCGGCATTGTAGGGATGCGAGGGTCTATGGTCTTACGACTACGGCCTTGCATGCGATCGAATACGTATTTCCTATCGAGTACACCCCCCTCCCCCCCGCCATCCTTTCCTGTACCATTTCGGTAAACACGGCTGGCGGTCGAGTTGGACCATTCATGCGGGGTAATAAATAATATTTCCGCACACATATGATGATTTTATCGCGCATCGCGTGTGAAAGGTGAAGTACCCACAAGGCAGTTACATAGCATACCCACTGCTGTCTTTGGAGGCGACCACACAGGGTAAAGATCCAGTCCATTCGAAGTTGTCACCGGATTCGAGTCCACCTCACAACGGGCTCTAGCGACGATCGAGCTCACATCTTTATGTGACTCACCCGACACATCACGGTGCTTTGCGCTCGGTGCAAGTTATGCTTGTCTGGTCGTCGAAAACCCGACATGCTCCGTCCACGGCATGCACGGATGTCAGTCTCTATTTCATACCACTGTATAAATAGCCGTGCATGACACGAGTCTTGCCCCTACCCCCTCTCCCAGACATGCCTGTTAGTGAAATTGAAAACTATGAGCCATAGGATTGCGACCTTTTGACGCATTTTCTACCCAATAACTGTATAGCTCAATCTGTACCACTTTGCACGGAAACGTAACGCCTGTTGGTGATTTTCTTTTTAGGCCCCAAGCGGTCCATACAGTTCCGGGAAAGGCGATGACTGCATAGCCGAGGATGTGGGATTTGCTCGTACCCCAGTCTGATTCAGCTGACTAATGTGATGTTATAAGCGACAAATATGCGGTGGATTCCATGTTTGCCTGAATGAGTTGCCTAAAAATAATAGGTGGAGTTTTCCCTAGGGTCGAGGGGAGAAGCGATGGGAGGCCCCTTGACCACAGAGCAGTAACTGGTAGTTCATGCACTATCTCTCTTCTCTGCTCTCGCGCCTCTTGGCAAGACCGAGCTGTGCACCACCCGGCGCACGATTTATGCCCTCAGTGGGGTCTGCTTGAGACTGGCTGTTGCTTGTTCACGTTTTCTACCTCGCACGACTTAACGTACGTTTGCGTACGAGTTTGAGCACTCGTGTGCTATTAGTAGACGTGCGCCCGAAAAGTCGCCGAGCTTGGATGATCGACCTTGTTCGCTGTCTTCCTCCTTCGGAAGTAAGCTCACGTCTCCGGCGGCATGTTACTCGGGATAAGGGTGGAGAGCATTTGCGGCGATAACGTTGACGGAGGTACTACACTTCTCCGTGAGAGCATCAGTTACCAGTTTGCCAGCAAGTCGCCGGTCGGTAACACTGGCGTGAAATAGTAACAGGTGTAGTGGATGTACGCACCAAACTGTCTATCTAGTCAACACTCGGCAGTTTGTAGTAGTATCCAAGTAAAGGTATGCTCCGCCGGGTACGCAGGAGAACAGTTTGGTCATGGAACGGGCATGGATGTGCGGCACAACAAGGAGGTTCCGGAATTCCTCTCCCGGCTTTGGTGGTACTCTATCGTCGATCGCCCGGAGTCGGGACGTTCACGAGCAAACATTCGAGCAACGCTGCCGTAGGTCGGCCAGTAGAACGATCCGGGTTAAGACGCGTTCCACAATAGAGGTAGCATAATTCCGCTGGAAAAACATGTTTTCCGAACAATGGGGTAACCCTAAATTGTCGAAAAGTCAATCTTGTTTCGAAAATTGACGGGGGGTTTTATACGTGGCAGTTATCATCGGAATCCGAATTGATTTTCACTGAAGTCAGTTATCGAGTGAGATATTGAGATCCTTGAGAGGGAAGCTTCAGAAAATTATGGGTCAACCTATATCGTAGAACTCCTCTTTAAAAACGGCTTGCCGTAGAATCGAGCGAGGCGAGAACTGGTTGCAGGTGCGCCAACCAACTCGCAACCGATCTCCTGAACTGTCGTAATTACTTCCTCACCTGTTGTTCATCTTGGCAGAGAGAGCCGTCTTTGCGATAATCTGCTTCTTCTGAGAAAAGCCAAAGAGCGCGCCTCCCAGCGGCGGTGCGTGCCAAGCCCCTGGACTAGAACGTCCACCTGAAGGCCACAAACGATCACTCTGCATTGTCACGGCGGGGGGGGTGTACTCGATAGGAGATGTGTACTCGATCTCATGCATGGCCGTAGTCGTATGACCATAGACCCTCGCAT
>JBBMHQ010087552.1:0-11001 GCA_037834295.1 Postelsia palmaeformis | reverse complement strand
ACGAGATACGTACGAGTACATATCTCCTGTCGAGTACACCCCCCCCGTTCGGCGCCCGCCGATGGACGCCTGCTGGTGATTCGTGGTCGCTCTGTTCTTGCGATCCCGTCATCGCTTCGCAAGACCCCTCCGCCCCTCCGCTGCTTGCTCCTATTTGCTGTTTGCGTGCGCGCGTGTGTGTGTGTGTATTTTGTTTTCATCCTCCGGCGGATTGGTAAAAATAACGCTTAAGCTCACCACACCTGCGCGTTCGGAAAACGTGTTGGGTGTAAGCAACCCGTCGCTCCCGTTACAACAAACAGAATCGGCTACTATTGATACAGCAGCTATTACCGCAGGCGCGTGAGCTTGTCGACCCGACCTGACCCCCTAGGGGAGGGTGGTGTGGTGGAGATAGCCACCCGGGAGTGCAATCTCCTCCGGGTAGTGTGGCACTCCCGCGAGCTTACTCACTAACCAAGACCGTAGTAGGCTATGAGGCCCATCCGCCGGATTTGGTCCAGTTGCGCTCCACCCTACCCGTTGGGGCGCTGGTCCCACTTGCTGGTTGGTTCATGTTACTTTATGGCCTGTCGGTTGTGCCGCTGGTTTCGGACCGTCGCTGGTTAGTCGGCGTGTGCGATACGTGGTAGCATCTGCGTGCGCGTCGTGGCTTGCGCCGCTGAAGGTTCCGCAAGCTGTAGTGCTGATGACTCCGCCGTCTGTCGTGGCGTACTGTGGTTACGATCCGACTCTCTTGTGTTTTGCCTACTCTTTTTTTAATCGTTGGTCAATATTTTTTTCGGAAAATTCGGAGAAAAGCAGATCTCGGTCGGCATTCGTAGAACCGCGGTCGTAGAGCCCGGCTTCGGCAAAAGCCCGAAGGGGCTACAGCAGTCCTTTTTTTTTGGCGCGGTATAGACTATGTAGTATTTCGCTTTCACTCGAACAAAGAGCGAGAAAAACGCCCTGGGTGGAAGCCATTTTCGGTCCTTTTTTTCACGTTCAAGACTTGTTCAAACCCCTCGTCTCCTGCGTGGAATAGTGCATGCAAATATATACGTAGGGCGGGGGTCAGAGTCGCTCACGTAGCACTATATACGAACACAGCTCTAACCGCCCACACACCGCAGACCTTCCGTCGACAGGAAACCCTAACATAGACGACTTCCGCGCTCGTCATCCACTGCCCTTGTCTTCTGTGATGACTCAGAGTCAGCATCAATGCAATCTGTAAGTTCTTGTCATTCTGATTTATATATGTCGAAAGAGGAAGCGGAGAAGGCGCGATGCGGGTGCCTCGACAAACAGCAAATTCGCGACAGTAGTTTCATCTTTCGCTGGGCGCTCGCGCGGTACGTGGGCATTTTGGAAGAATTCAAGCTAAGGTAAGGGAAAGCACGTTGAAACCCATAACACTTCCCGCTGACTGGGGGCGCTCCCCCTCAACTCTCAAACTACCCCTAAAATATTCGCATTCGATGTGTACGTTTTTTTTGTTTTCCTATTTGCAGGCCCATTTCATTATTCAGGTTTAACTTACAAAATTTCCACACTTCAGAGGGACAGATCACGAGATATCTATCTAGAGTATATCCTGATCTATATATCTAGAGTAGATCATGATCTATCTATCTAGAGTAGCTCATGATATATATCTCGTATCTATCTATTAATGGAGGATATGATCTATCGACGTATCTAGAGTATATCATGATCTATCGACGTATCAAGAGTAGATCATAATCTATCTATGTAGAGTAGATCATGATATATCTATCTAGAGTAGATCATGATACATCTATCTAGAGTAGAATATTATCTGTCGATCTAGAGTAGATCATGATATACTTCGTATATATCTACAATATATCATGATCTGTCTTTCTAGAGCAGATCATGATCTGTCTATCTACAGTAGATAGTTATCTATCTATCTCCACTTAAAAGGGGTGTTATTAATAGTAGTAGATGTGATCTATATATCTACAGCAGTTCATGATCTACCTATCTGCAGCAGATCATGATCGATCTATCTGCAGCAGATCATGATCTATCTATCTAGAGTAGATAATGATCTATCTATCTAGAGCAGATCATGATCTATCTATCTAGAGCAGATCATGATATATCTATCTAGAGTAGATCATGATCCTGATATCCACAGTATATCCTCCAGCTCCTCACGTACCGTCGTGGAAGGTTGTGTACAGGACCTGCTTACATAGTGCAGAGCCGACCCCAGGAAACATGTTCTACACTGCTGTGCAGATTATACGGTCGTCCCACCCGACAGCGTCATGGTCTGTAAACCGTAAATCGTACGTATGTAGAGTACAAACCATACATCTGCATCGAAATATCTTAAATATAGGACTCGTGGGAACCAGCTTGCAGTAAATCATACGTACAATATCCGGAATGCTGTTAATCCATCTGCCTTGAAGTATCTATCCAACTCATGGAACTCGTGGGAACCATCTTACAGCAGACCCTACGTCGTACAATATCCGGAACACTACTGTACGTCTATCTACCTTGAAATATATATCTAACTCATGGAACTCGTGGGAACCGAAGATCAGACCCGCTCCGTTTTCCGTTAGCAAGATAAACAACTTCCTGTGAAAAATGTATTTTTGCGAGGCGACCTTTGAATAAAACTACAACGGCTCCACTCCACCCCCCCCGTGAACGCCACTCCTCCCACGCACAAACACGAACGCGCAGGGGAAACCCGTGCTGGTCATCAACCACCACAAGCTGGAGGGGAAGGTCGCGACGGAGCCAAAGCCCCTCCTCGTTTTGCGAAAGGTCGTCGTTCCAGGTGGCAGCGGCGACGGCGGCGGCGGAGCGATTTGCAGTGGCACCGCACCGGGAGATGGCAGCGGGAATGGTGTAGCGGGGGCGAGCACTGTGGGAGAGAGGGTAGAGTACCACGTGGTCGGGAAGGTGACGCGAAAGACCATATTCAAGACACGACCGAAGCCGCTCATCCGGAAAATGGAAAGCGGCCGCAGCGTTAGCGGCCGTTTGTCGTCGGGGCTTTAGATCAGCAGCGCGGCACGAGGCCACGGCGGCGGCAGCTGGGGCTGTGGTGGCGTAGGTGGCGTAGGTGGCGTAGGTGGCGTAGGTGTAACTACTACCAGGGTACTACTGTAGCTGTGGTTGTACGAGGACAACAACTCTGGGGTCTTGTGGCGACAGCTCTGGTTCATCTTCTCTTGCCTCCTCCGTGGTTCCATGCAATCATTTTGTTCGAATATTGTATGTTTTTCTTCTCTCCTTTTTTTCGGGGGACCTTTGGTTCGAAAGTTGGGTGGACCTCGTAGAAGGACGGGCTGGCTTGACTGGCACGCGTCGTCAGATCACTACGTACCACAGCTACGTTTCGGTGGCGACATTTGTACGAACGTACGACTCACTGTCGATACATACTAGACTGAAAAAAACCCCACTATACTCCAGATACGACAATGGAGGGAGCCACGACCGGGTTTTTGTTCTAAGGTTCTTGTAAAGGAAAAGACGGGTGCACCTTCAGACAGAAGCGTTGCGCCTCAGGGTTGTGGGACCCATGCACCTCAGTCAAGGTAAGATATGCACTCAGTACACGACTGCTGTGTCGATCATTCAAGAGCTGAAGAATCTCAGCCTCAGTTTTTCTTCCAGAAATTACAGGTTGGCGCTTGTGCTGAACTTCGAGGAGAAAATCATAAATATAAATCCGGGAGTGAGACGAGGTCGGTCGCTAAGAATCTGCAAGAACTCAGTGCGGCCCGGGATCATAAGAAACTACCCAATCACCTCCCACGGCCGCATCAGGCATCCAACAAAGCTGTCACCTCTCCTAAATCAATCGTCACCTCTCCAAAATCGATCGCACAGCTGACGTTTTTAAAGGTGAGAAGTACTTGATTTTGAAAAAAGAGAATCACATCAAATACCAAAAAACTCTCTAGAAACAGCATACATACCTGGTGTTTCGCTCTCCTACCTTGGCAATACCCCTACAGAGTAGTAGTCGTACAGTGCGGAAGCAAGCGCGGTGGTGGGAGCCTGTTGTTATGACACTGCCATGAATGAGGCTGAAAGCCCGGCTATTATCTGGGTTCAAATATTGGGATCGTATTTGTAGTCACTCTGGACCAACGACCCATGTCCTGTCGACGACGCCATTGGTTAAGGGCACAGTCCGTTGAGATATTGGCAAAAGATTCATCAATCGTCTACCCTATCCAAGCATTCCAATACTGTGAGCTTCGAGGGGCAAACGAGGAAGAGCGGGCGGAGGGTACCGTCGGAAGAGGTGGGTAGAACAGTCAGTTGGGAGGCTCATCAGCTGAACAAAGAACACCCGCAGTCAGCACAGTAGACTACCAGGTAGTTAGTATAGGGGGACAACCTTGACGCCAAACGTACGTGGCGCTCTGAACTGCTGTACATCTTGAACGATTGCCCAGGCTACAGCCGTAGTAATTAATTGTGTACAGCGGCAGTGCTACGGCAATGTGACGTCGAAAGCGGACGACATGATGTGAGTTTTGATGCTTGTGACTCTTTTCATCGTGAATGGGTTCCGTACAGAAAATAAATTATGTGCCTTAGCAACCAGTCAAGGGGGAAAAAACTCGCATGCTGGCAGCCATATTATTGGCAGAACGACAAGGATTTGGCGTTCTGCATCCCTTCGGACAGGAAGCTCGTGATGATTTAAGCATTCACTCGTGCTATTAATAACATCAGAGGCAAAATAAGCCCCAACAGTCTTGGCCAAAAACAGAGCTCCTCTAACAACTGCTGTCGCTTTTACCGTACACGCGCCTATACTCGACAACAGATTCCTGAGGGATTTTCCGTGCGTGGTCCGTCCCGGTATCAGGCAAAGAGAGGATGTCTGGCGTGAGGCTCGTAGAATAGAGCAATGAATGGAAAGAAGGTGGTACTTGCACCGACATCCCTACAACAACTACTACTTGGGGTCATTCTTGTCGTAGAGCTTTTTTCCAAAAATTTCGACATTTTTCTACATTTTTCCCGCGCAATTTTTCAGGAGTTCTCCATATTTTCCATCATTTTTTTCCTAATTATTGAAAGGTTATGATCGTTCTTATTGAAAAAAATTTTCACAAAATTTTCAAATATTTTTTTTGCAATTTTTAGGGCTTCCAATTTTTCAAAATTATCCAAATATTGGAATGCGAAGCTTCGCAAATATTTGTGCCCTCTGTAAAAGTCCCAAATTTCCAGATAAGTCCTGTGTTTTTCTTGATTTCCCTGATTTCTGGGGAAAAAACTTGGGAAAAAAAGTTGCTCGGTAAGAACGCGGCCGTTATCGGGCAACTTTTTTTCCAAAAATTCCAGATATGTTTTCTGCGCAACTTTCAGGACTTCCTCCATATTTTCGAAGGGTCGTTCTTATCGAGCAACGTTTTTCCAAAATTTCCAAATAATTATTCCGCGCAATTTCTAGAACTTCCATGTCTTCCACAAAAAAACAAATAATGGAATGCGAAGCCTTTCAAATATTTTGCCCTCTGTAGAAATTCCAAATTTTCAAAGAAATCCTGTTTTTCCTTGATTTTCCTGTTTCTTTGGAAAAATATTGGAAAAAGTTGCTCGATATGAACGACCCTAGGCTTGAAGTATTTCACTTTTTCGCTTCTGGAGAATTTCACGAATAGTGACAGAACGCCTCCGTATACTGATACATAATATCTCCAATTTTTTCCAAACTTTGGAATATATTTATGGAAAAACGCTCTTCGATAAGAATGGACCTTGCTTGGAACAAACAGTTGGTATAATACCTGCGTTGAACCTAACTTCGTAAACAGAATGACTTGGCACTTCAGTACCATCACCTACTACCTGGAATATATTATGCGCCAGGTACTGCTGCTGTAGGTATGTTTGCGGCACAAACAACACAGGCAGCAGTGGCACAGCAGCGTACCGACAGCGCGGACAAGCTGTAACAAATGAATATCGACGATGGCCCGTCTTCTTGTCCACTTCGGGTCTATAGACTAAGACTTTTTGAAGTTGGTTGAACTCTGCGGGACGACAGGCAGAGTCAGCATGGCACCAGATATTTCATTCTGTTTGTAGTTCGAATATGATTCGCACATCGTATGATAAGATCGTGTGCTGCTGTATGTAATGTTGTACCCGATACCTTTCATAGGGGCCTGGTCGTTCTAGCGACGTGCATCATCACTGCGTACCTCGTGCTGCGTGGCAGGTGGCAGGTGGCAGACGGAAACAAGTTTACGATGAACCCTCCGCTCCACTCCCCAAGTACATATTATACATGGATGAATTCCTGGTATGTCAAAGGACTGCTGATATGCCAGAGAAGCCACAGAATCAATCGGGAAGCAAGCTTAATCAAGCTAAGCCTTGCGGATAAAACCACGTTGTCGATGCATCCAGTGCCGCGCGCCCCGCGCCTATATGGCTTATTGTCGTGGATGTGAAGAGGGTGGAGTGGAACTGAGGCACCATCAGACGGAGAAGAAGAGCCTTCCCTGCCTTGACGTGGAAAGGAAGGTTGTCAGGTGTCAGGTGAACAACAAGCAGCGATTCCTGATTATGGCGAAAACCCAACGTTTGGCAGCCGGCGGCACCAATGCATTGATGCTGCTCCTGGCGCTGCTGTGCTGCAGGCGTGGTGTGCGAGTACAGCCGTCGTGCTCGTCGGACCCCCGCCGAGACGAGCCATCTCGAATATCATATTTGATGCCAGGGGGAAGAGGAGGGGAGCTACTACTTCTTCTGGAAGAACTGGGTTCATGGAGGGCTCTCACGACTCGGAACACGGGCCGGCACGGTTCCGCAGCGATCGCGAATGCGAGGTACAGGTTTGCAGCAGCATCGCAGCCATTATTGCGGCGGCATCGTCCTATCAGCGTACATACATACCTAGTACACACTACTGTGTCACAGCAGCACATCAGCAAAACCTCGATCGCACATCACAGCATCACAACAGTGATCCGTGAGCGTGAGGTCGCCAGATTGCGCACAGCACCGCGCCGCATGTGCTTCCCGAACAGTAACTTGTTGAAGCGCTGTTTTTTTTCATGATTCGATATTTCATTTGATTTTACGTTTGATATTTCTTATTTTTGATGTTTGATGACCTCTGACATTTGACATTTGACATTTGACCCGCCAACCCACCAGTAAAAGTTTTTTTCGATGAAAACCGCTAAAACCGCCGCTGCACTCCCTGGTTGCCCTTGGGGAAAAGAGAAACAGAACAAACAGGCAGCAGGCACAGTCCATAATCCGGGGAAGAGCTTGTCGGTGGCCGAGACCGCGATCTGCCACGGCAGAGAGAGAGAGCCCAAGGGCAATCGTTGTCCCGAGCTGAGCTGTAAGCTTTGCGCTTGCTTGTGGGAACCGAGACCCAGAAAAACACGAATTCCCGCGCGAGCACAAGATACCGTTTTCGTTTTGGTCGTCGTGCACCGGGTCGAGAGAAAATGGCATCATCACCGATATCTGCTACTGCTGCTGCTGCTGCTGCTGCAACCGGAGTAGGCTTCCCCCACGCCAGGGGAGCAGAAGCACCGGCGGACAGCAACCGGCGGATAGTGGGAGACGATGACGAGGAGGTGGTGAGTGTGGGCGTCCGCCGCGCGGTTGCAGGTGGAAATCGCTGCTTGCTGCTGCCTGCCGCCATGTTTGTCAGCTCTGTTTATCTTCTATCTGTGTGGTCTATCGAGGAAAAAAACTTCCTCGGGCACGCACAGCAGTTCGACTTTTTTTTTTCTGCGGAGGATCAGGGTGAAAGCGTGCATGTCTCAGCTTATTTCTGTCTGTTCCCACAGTTCCTCCAGCGAACTACACGCGCTTTGCGCTCGACCGTGTGCCAGCCGGAGAAGGCGGCACCACCAATGTTGGCATTGTATGTGCACCCTCTTCGCGTCATTGTTGTGGTGCATATTATGTCGTTCACGGCGAAAGCGCTGGAGGGAGGAGTTGACATTCACCCCTTCTCTTTAATTTATGACCTCATCGTAGCGGAGAGGTCTCGGGGGTGGAGCAACTGAACAACTACATACTATTAATAGCAGTAACCGCACTGCAAGCAGCGCAAAATAACGGGCATCTCAAAGATTGCATTGTTTTTTTACCACAACAAGCAGTGAGGCCATTGATACTAAAAATACTGCTGCTGTACGTACTCGTATCGGGTACTTGGTAGGCCCACGAGATTATCGGTAGTAGATAGTGCTGCGCGGGGGATTCGGTCCTTCCCTGGATGCTGGACCCTATCAAGAGCTTGCGTTGTTACCGTGTGCTCGGGTCGCGTGTACTCGTGCCTCGATTGAGCCGGCGGTCAAAGCTCGACCCCCTATAAAACCCCTGTGCATCATTGCAAAATCTCGAAAAAAAACGAAAAAGCCTGTTGGTGTGGTGATATTTGCAGCTGGAAATTTGGCTTCTTCTCTTTCTCGCTGCTGGCGATATGGACAAATGCAACCTTTTCAACAATTGAGACCGATGCCGTCGTACGCCTCGATGTATGCGGGCGTCCCCGGTGGCTTGGCAGTAGGTGGTCTGCGTGCCTACTATTAAATATATCAATTTCATGGGTCCGAGTCTCGCCGAGGGCATGCTCGGAGGGACTTCTTGCGCGAAAATTGACTACCAGGTAGTGGAAAGCGCGAGAGCAGCAGGAACGTTGAACCCTGTACAATATATGCGCGATAAGGTTGAAGGCACGTACCGAGGGAAGGCAGGGACGACACTCGTGACCACAGCTTGTCTAGAAAATCGATAGAAGTGAACCTCCTACGACTTGAGCTTGACACTGGAGGTGGTGTTGAAAAACATGGAACAAAAGACCTACGTACGAGTACTCGTAGCGCTTCGAAGTACCGAAGGGTATTTGATTCTCCTTCTCGTTGAGGGCACGATTCTATTTTGTTTGGTATCGCAGCAGCAATGCATGGCAAATCAACGCTTAAAAAGGTAAAACGGGCCTGTGATGCTTCGGATCATGATAGTAAAACCGTTTCTTCATCTTTTGTTTGTTTTCCATCCCATTTACTATGTCCGCCCTCCTATTGCTCCTCTCTGTATCACATAGTATTATATACCGGTTCCGGGGCCAAAAAACAGGGGGCTCTTATCACTCCTCCCCCCTACGGTTCGCGCCTTCGATTTATATTGCCAGAAGACCGCAGTCCTTTCTTCCCTCGACGACTCGCGTCTAACTCATGTGGTACTGGTAATATATTGGTCTACCAGGTAAACCGGTATTATGAACAGTCATCGTATCCATGTGACTTATAGAATACGTACCCCAGGGGTTGGGGTATCGGGATCGTATTTGGAGTACTTGGGAGGCGTATCCTAGATGGGAAACAGGGTTTTTACTAGGCGGGGTTTCCCAGCGAGGCACGAGCCTTTGCTCTCTGCCTCTCATCTGTCGTGCTCGAGAGGAATAAAGCCTCTTTTCCTCTCTATATTTAAGCCTTCAACACGCTTGAGTACCAAGGAGTGCCTGTTCACTAGGCAAGCCTATCAAGGGTACGAAGTGTCCTTCCCGACCTTGAACTTCACAAGTGGCGTCGTTGGCAGAATTTATACCACCCCTGATCCAAACGCTGCCTTTGAGGCGCGACGTAAGTTGCACATATGTTTCAGCTCTGGTAAAGCTCGAATGGCGGTAAAAATATTGCCCCGGCAGGGCGCCCCCGGCAGGGTCTTCCGGGGGGCCCGCCCACGGGGACTCCTCATCAACCCGGGGGAAGCCGTAACAATAATCCTGGTGGGGTCCTGGCTGCTGGCGCGACAATGATTTTTTCTCCCAGTACCTAGCTCTACGTATTCGACCACGGTAGCTCTATCAATAGTATATTGGTGTGTAATAGGTTTATGAATGCTCTGTGCAGTAGATGACGCCGTGCTCAGGCGAGGACGAGGGCCATCTGCAGGCATTCGTCGGTAAAAGGGAAGGGGTATTCTGGCTGACACGACGTTCGTATCGGATTCGTCTGTGCTTGTGCTCAACGCACTCTGCACATTTTGACAGTGAGCCTTGTCCTTTCTGAGGTCGCGGCAAACTAAAAACAAAACCGTGCGCGAAAGGCGCCTCGTTTTTTTCCCACCAACAAAACAACTGACGGTTTTAATACCGGCACCGTCGGTGGTGTGGTATTACCAGGTGTATGGTATACGCTAGCGACTCGCTTCACTCGTAAGAATAGTAATTCAGTGATGGACAGCTGTGGTATAAATTATTGACTCGATCCACTCGTAACTAAATACTATTAATATGTGCCATAGAGAGGGGCAAAAGGAGGGCGGACATAGTAAATGGGATGAAAAAAACAAAAAATAAAGAAACGGTGTTATTTCGTATCATCATCCAAATCATCACAGGCCCGTTTTACTTTTTCAAGTGTTTTTTTTAGCCATTTATTGCTGCTGCGACACCAAACAGAATAAAACCGTGCCCTCCAAGAGAAGGAGAATCGAATGCCGTTCGGTAATTCGAAGCGCTACGAGAGCACTCGTACGTCGGTATTTTATTTCTGTTTTCAACATCACTTTTAGTGTCCAGCTTAACTTGCAGGAGGTTTACTCTTAACGATTTTCTGGACAAGCCGTGGGCACAAGCGTCGTCCCTGCCTTCCCTCCGTACGTGCCTTCAATCATATCGCCCATGTATATAGGGTTCAACGTTCCCACTGCTCTCGCGCTTTCCGCTATTTAATCCATTTTCGTGTAAGCAAAAGTCCCTACGAGCATGCCCTCGGCGAGGTTCGAACCCATAAAATAGATATCAATAATAGTAGGTACACAGACCACCTACTGCCGAGCCACCGGGAATGCCCGCATACATCGAGACGTTCGACGGCATCGGTTTCATTGTTGAGAAGGCTGAATTTGTCTAAACCGCCAGCAGCGAGAAAGAGAAGAAGCCAAATTTCCAGCTGCAAATATCACCACACCACCATGCTTTTTCGCTTATTCGAGGTTTTGCAATGATCTAGAGGGGGG
>JBBMHQ010087541.1:0-11002 GCA_037834295.1 Postelsia palmaeformis | reverse complement strand
ATATATAATTAATAGATACATATATCCACTTGCTCGCTACCATTATGTTTTCTTTTTTTTCGGGTGCAAATGTAGTACAACAGTGAGGCGCGAGCCTTTTTTCTTGGTTTCCCATGCGGAATCCACTTGGTACTCCCACAAGCGCGATCAACCAAGCAATACCAGCTGCTGCTGTCAAAGTGACCCACGTACTACCCCTATGTCGGCCGAAGAATATGTACCATGACGCTCAATTCTCTTGCAACAACAAACTGCAGATTTATTCTCATATCGGTTCCCGATCCCTCACAACATTTTCCTTTTGAAAACGGATCGTAAGAAAGTAGGGTGACTTGTTTGTAGTTTCTGCAAGTGTATGTGGAGGGGGAGTGATGTAGCATTTTTTTCGGCCACGTTCGTCTACTACGCTCAACGCACACGGTACCAATGTCAGTCCCGGCGGGCTCGGTGCACGCGCACACACTACGAGACCTTCTCGTGTGGTTGTAGGTCATTCAGAGTTGGTCGAGCTACAGTGGGTGCGGTAACGTGCGTAAACACATGGCTGGGCCATGTTTAAAAAAGACGGACCCGTAAAATATCGTAACGGTTTTGGTTTTTTATATCTACCTCACGAAACATCACTCTACGAGTACTCGTAGGCAAAATGTGCCTGTCCACAGAAACGTTCGGGCCGTGTCCCCAAGACATGCTGCAGGTGGTATTGTCAGGCCCACCCTCCTACTGATGAGGGGACGAAGAGGCGGGAGAAGCTCTGCCGTGGATGTTGTACAGCAGTAGTATTACTGGGGATCATGTTAAATAGGACCTATGGTAACACAAACACTATTTTTTAAACAATCTTCACTCACAATATTTGGTCCTGCTCACTGTGGTCCCCCATAACAGTGGTGGCACCTTCTACGAGGAACTCTATTGGACACATGTCGGGTTGTATGATACACGTCTCGTCTTATAATTATGCCGAATTTCGAGTTGGGGGACCAGGACCAGGAGACACACAAGAAATCGAGTACGTCTTCACAGGGTTCAAGGGTTAGACCGATAAGCCGAGCGTAGAGCGACGCTGACCCTGATCTCGTGTGTCCTGCTGCTTCTGCTGCTGCTGGAAAAGCTATACGTAGATATCGTACAACAGTAATAGTGGTGGCACCTGGTACGAGAAGATCTCTCTGTTGGACACCTGTCAGGTGTAGATTTTCCGTCTATAATTTTACCTGAATCTCGCGGTGGGAACAAGAAAACACACAACAAAATCGAATACGTGTACAAAGGGCTCACAGGTTAGACCGGGAAGCCGAGCGTACTGCGACGCTAACCCTGGCTTCGTGTGCCCTACTACTGTTGTTGCTGTTGTTGCCGCCGCCGCCACGGCTGCTGCTGCTACTGCTGCTGCCGATATTTATCTTCTTAAACTGCATGTGCAAATCTCTTATTTGAATCATACCATCCACATACAGAAGGCTAAGTAGAATCGAATAATGAAAAATGCTGTCAACCAATCCTTACAAGATGAAAACATACCAATAATGCACTCCTGCGCGGGAGCCGGAGGCGATCTGGATAAAATTGACTGCGTATACTGGGGCACAGGGCCTCCTCGCTTTTCGTGATATCCTTCGGCTTTTCCGTAGACACTTTCTCGCCCCACCCCCCTTGCGGGTGATATGGCGATGGCTTTCATCGACGATATATTCCTGTCCCTTACGGCTAGGTCTTCATTTCTTTACTATTGTTTCGGCGTCCCTTTTCGGTCTCGTAACCTTGCCGTTCAGAGGTGTGGGAGTGGGTGTTGAGGAGCCTCATCTTCGACTCAGTGTCTAGCTCGCGGAATCGGAGTTCCCATGAATTTCCAATATATCTGCATATACTACTCATCAGAGTGGGCTAGTGTTATGGTACTGTCTTGAATGAGACCGAAAGGCCGGTAATTACCTGGGTTCAGGTAATAGGATCGTTATGACGAAATGTCACTGCACTGTACTTTGGTGCAAATTTGCCGAACGCACGCTTGAAACTTCTTCCACTGCAAGACGGAGCCAACTCTGATTCCAAGTAGTTTTTGGCCCGAACTTGGGGACCGTTTTCCGAAGAGACTACGTACTGTAATATGGAGGCTGTGACCAAACATACCGCTGACGACGTGAAGGGTTTGAGGGTAAAAAAATCAGCACCTACAAACCAGGGATGGCCTTGAAAACAAAACTCCGACGCCCATTACTAACTCCAACTTTCGAGACCTAGATAGAGGGAAGTATGCTAAATCCACGTGAAATGGAACCTAAAAAAAACGTCTGCCGCGAATTCGATCAGAAATCTCACCCAAGCGGTTTGTTTTTCATCACGGCGTTTTTAGGAGGAGTGTCGTCTAGTGTTTGCTTGTCTTGCGCCCCGTGACCTATTTACAACTTTGATGCCACACGTTCTATCCCGCGATCTAAAGACAAGGGGAGTTTGTTGCCCTCTCTTCTGTGTGCTGTGGACAACTACAGGATCCAAGCATGAGGAGCTACCTGACGTTTGGAGCAGCGGACTTGGGATGCTTGTCTCAGCTTTTCTTCCAAAACACCAGCGCCCTGCTGGGAGTGCTCATCGCCATCTTCAACATGACCGCCTTTGGTGTGCCAATCGACGTCATTGCCACCGTGAGTACAACGATATGCATGTCATACGCGACTTGGCTGCATTTAGCTGGACAACGTCCTGTGGAAGCAGCAGTGCATCCTGCTGACACCTTTGTCCCATATGTATGCGTCTGAACTATGTATATGTCTGCGGTGATGACGTTTGAAGCTGGGAGGCATATCCGTCGCTACTGGCGTCGCCCAGGTGTGTGTTTTCTGGCATCAGTATCTGGTATATACGCTGTGGTGTATTCGCAATGTGTTTGTTCGTCCAGGTGGTCTACGAGAAGATCGTGCCGGGAGTGGGCGTGACGCTTTTCTTCGGCAATGCGTGAGTCACACGGCACTACATGTTCTGCTCTTGAGCTTCGGTATTTCCTGTGTTGTCGCACACCGGTAAGAGAGAGGATAAAAAAAGGTATGGGCGGGTGGAGCTGACTATTCAATGGCTTGAGTTGTTGTGACTTAATTGGTCCCCAACCTCTAGGCACACGGTATCTAGTAGGTGGCTCGACTATTTTTGACGAATCTAAACAAACCGGACATTTAATAAGCCGCAACCAGGCTCCGCCTCACTCCATGCATGAATATAATCCTTATCGAGTTGAGCTACATCCGATATATTTACCTCTGTGGCACGCGATAGGGCAACGACAACTATTATTAATTAAAATCTCGCAAGAATAGCTTCACCGTCTGTTTTTGATTGGTCGTTCGATGAGCACATACTTCGTCCGTGCTCAATAAAACAGTAGGCGTTCAGCTGTGGGGACCCTTCTATGACTGCAAAATAGTACCTGGTACTTAGGCAATGCACTGTACGGGTAACGGAAGCTGGGTTTCTTCCGCCCTCCTTGGTGTATTCACCAGAGGGACGCCAACACTAGGCGTGAGGCCACACCACGGACACACGAGCGGAACGAGTGGCACGACACCACTTGTATAAACAACAACGAGGGGTCCAACGATATGCAGAGTCCGCTTGCCACATCGCCCCCCTTTGAAATGGCTGAAGTCCCTCCTTGCTCGAGGTGAATTGCGTCGAGATTCCGCTCGACGTGGAAGTTCCGCGAACAGACGTAGTTTCGTTGGGGTTTTTCAGTCGGGACGGTGATACTTGAAGGGGTCAGGAACCGTTTGTCGACACGCGCCTGTCAGAGAGTTTCACAGGTCGATGCTGTTACTGACCCTGCTCCCACGTGGTACCCTGATACACCCGGGCCTGGTCGCACTTGGCGCCCTGCTCCCCCTTTTTAAAGCAGAAAATAATCAACCGACGGAAGGGGCCCAAGGCACCCTGATCACGCGACTCTATCCACCATAATCGAGGTTTCCACCAGAACGGCCACAACAAAAACGGCAACAACACTAAAACTATTACAACCGTGTCCGACTGTGGTTTCTCTACGGGGTTGTGTCCACAAATACAAATAATTGCGCTCCATGGCCGAATATCAACAAGTCGAGGATCGTTAGCTGATGCATATGGGTTGGAAACAGTACAGTAGTGTCGTTTTTTTGCCTGTTTCGAAACAAGGCCGTCGTAAGTTGTCCCTCCGCGCTGAAGTAACAGTTTGATTTCTGAATAGCTCGGTTGGGTGTCGCATTGTTTTTCACGGGCATTTTCAGGTGCCGGAAACATTACCCGTATACCATTTACGTCGTCAAGATGTAGCCCTCTGTGGTACTGCGCCCGAGTTCGGGGGCAAAAACAACTTGGAATTAGAGTTAGCTAAGTTTTGCAGTGGGAAAAATTCCAGCGGTGCGTTCAGGAGGGTTCGTACCAATGTAAACTGCAGGAACGTTTCGTCATCGCTTGAAACTTGTAAATAGTTTTGGGATTCATGAGATCTCTCTGTTCCGGCATGAGAAGTCCTAGCGGTACGTTCGCGAGGGCTCGTACGAAAGTACACTTCAGTAACATTCCGTCATCGCTTGCACCTCGTGAACAGGTGTTGGATTGATAAGACCTCTCTGCTACGGCATGAGATCACACCCATACGTATTGTCCCTTCTCAACTCTTTCCTCAATGCCGAAGTTTATTTATTGTTTGAGTTCCCGCGGGTTTCTTGTTGTTCGTAGTATCTCAGCTGAAAGAAATATGTCGAAGGTTTTTCGATAGGCAGTGTCTCTATGAGCTTTGCGACAGCCGGGGCCTGTCCTCCCACTGCTGCATAGTGTATGTCGAAGAGTAAGCTGTGTTTCAGGATTTTTGACATGTGGACAACACATCAAGTACCCTGGTAGCCGTAATTCGATAGCACACAAGAGCAGTTGCATGAAGCCATCACCACATCACGAAAAAAGCTATACAGTCTCACTGGCCTGATCAAACACGACAGCATCATCAAAATATATACTAGTATGCACAACTCGGCTTATAAGCACTTACAACGTCGCCGCTGCTGGCCCGCCTCTAGGTACTACACATACCTCGCTATGAGGAGGAGCAAAACTGAGGGCAGGCCCTTTACCGCTCAGGTAACGATTGGTACTGCTATGCATCATTACTTTTTTTTCTGTGGTACCACCATGCCTCAATGGCCTCCCAGGCACTGGCACATATCTCTTCTACCTGTGTTGACTCTGAGATGACAACGACGGATATAAGTTGCGCTGTTGCAAATGGTAACGTGGCATGCTTGCGTGAAAATCGATGTCCATGTAGTAGGATTATTTTGTAATGTACCTTATATAGGACCTACGGTACCTGCTTAGCTTAACCATCACGCTGCGCCAGCCTTGCATGCGGAACGTTCTAAGTAACACGCCATTAATAGCAAGTGGTTTAGCTATCAACCTAGCGTGCGATCAATCAAGCATAACCATTCGTGTGCCTGCTGCTGGAGTATCTCAGTGATGCTTCGCAGAGCTCGTTGACGGCTTCGCGTCGAAAGAAAGAACCTACGCGTACGTAGCAGCGCCTGAAATGTTTCGCACGGATAGTCACAACTCGTCCGCACGACGGCCGAGGGCTCACCCTGAGCTTTGCAAGAAAATTCTCCTGCCGTTAAGGAACTACGGCGGACGAAAACCTTAGGAAATCACTCACGTTATTCATTTTGGACCCCCGCCTCCCCACGCTCGTAGCCCTACGGTACAAGCGCCCCGGTTTCCTTCGCGTTCGTGTTCAACATTATTTACCCCGTCTACTTCGCGGGGACGGGCACTCCGTCCGAAAAGTGAGTGAAGGGCGTCATGAAGAGCAAATAAACCCTGCCAGCATACCTTGCCCATTTTCTGTGTTTGGTCTTTGTGTTGCTGTGCCTATTGATGTTCGAATGTTTTTTTTCTAATATGGCTCTTTCTTTAAGTCGCACGTCATCCGCACGGTATTACCACGCGTACCATCCGGTTCGCCAAACGCCGGCTGAATCCCCGTTTCTATGTAACGTGAGCATGCGATGTTGTTTCGCGTTGCTGCATGATATTCAGTCAGTGCCCAGGTGCGCATGTGCGTCGGAACACCCACGCAGATGTGTCGTAGTGACGGTGAACATTCCGCTTTCCGTCGGGGTTTCCTTCTTTCGTCGGGGTGTTCGCAACCTCAAGGCTTCAGAGCAATCTAAAGCATCCCAACATCGCCTCTTAGCGAAACGCTACCAACGATTGCCTCGAGCCACACTTGTGTAACAAGACGGTTAACCTACAGCGTACATCCTGTCTCTCTTTCCTCCTTTCGCTTCTTCGTGCTTATGGGCATGGACTTTACGACGATGCGGAAAAATGCGGTGGCGGCGACACTCACATAGCTTCTTGAAGGCGTACAACGTGGCACTTTCGGCCAACTTTATCAACGGCGTCATCTCGGTCGTACTGGGGGCCTTCGGCCCACAAATGCTCCGCATCGTCCCGCCGGCGGCCCTCCTCGTGCCGGTTGCGGGTATCGGGTTCACCTTCCTTGGCCTGGAGCAGGCGTCCACACCCTTCGGTGCCCCCCTCGTCGGTTTCATGGTACGTCGGGAAACAACCGGAGTAATTTGGGGGTAACTCTTGAATCGGGATACGAGCGATTGCGACAGAAGATACCGGTACCCGTTCAACATTCTCTCACAGTGAAGCAAAGCCGTCGGCTCAGTGCCCAAATACAAGTATGCCGTTCACCCGCTTAACATATTATCACGCTGAACCGAAGCCGTCGACTTAGTGTCCAGATACGAGTAACCCTTTCGACGTTCTCTCACGGCAAAGGAAAGCCGCCGGCTAGGTCCTCACACACAAGTATTGCCTGTGTCCCAGAAGAAGGAATCTGCGATACGTACACGTATAGATACGTGTTCAATTTTATCGCGAACGAGCAGAGGGGGGTGCGGGTACACATAGCTGTTGGCAACGTTTCGTTCAATTGTATCGAGGTACTTGCCGGGGTTCGACAGTGCTCCGCCTTTACTGGTCGATTCTCGTCCGAGAGAGACGGAAAGACGAAATATACGCGCCCTTCAAGCCACAAGGTGTCACCCCCGGAATCATGCAACACCATGGCTGTGCAAGAATACCAGGGAGTACCCTGGACCATCCGCAAACGGCCTTTGGCCATCTCACCACAAACAATCTCATTCTGTCGGCGCTATGTGCTTCCAGACCATCACCACTTTTTTTCTTGGATGGTACGGTGGAATCCGCGTGGGTTGGGGCAACATCAAGATCCCCGAAGCTCTCCAGGTCAGAAAATGAATCCGTCGTCGGGCAAACAGCGGGCGGTAGGTTAAGGATATGGAGTGTGTTCTGATTTTTTTGTTCAGGTTCTTGCAGGCCTGCTGCGTTGTGGAAGTATGAGGCGACGAGTCGGTACAGCTTATCGTCCAAAGCGAACAGCTAATTTGGCGACTCGAGTTTGGTTTCGTTATGCCGCGTGGGTTGGGGCAACATCAAGATCGCCGAAGCTCTCCAGGTCAGAGAATGAATCCGTCGTCGGGCAAACAGCGGGCGGTAGGTTAAGGATATGGAGTGTGTTCTGATTTTTTTGTTCAGGTTCTTGCAGGCCTGCTGCGTTGTGGAAGTATGAGGCGACGAGTCGGTAGAGGTTATCGCCCAAGGCGAACAGCTAATTTGGCGACTCGAGTTTGGTTTCGTTATGCCTTACATGGTCGGGTTTCGCACCCCCGACTAACGACGCGATCGTTGGGAACTTGAAATTGCATATTTCAACAGATGGAATGGGGATCGACACTTTAATGGGTGAAATTCCACTAATTGTTCCCGAAGGGCTTTGGTTTCGGTCAGGATCTTTGTCGCAAGAAGCAGATATTTTCGTTTGAAACGGCCTACGCGTGCAAGGATATTACTGTAGATAAAGTGGTCACCGCTGGCCAATTGGTCTATTTTTACAGGCAGTCCGCTGCTACTAACACGGGGGGCCATATTAAATAGGACCTACGGCACACAAAAACAACTACATATTTCCCTATTTTTACTGACAATATTTGGTCCTATTTACTGAAAAAAAAACGGCCCCCCGTAATAAAACAACTGTGATCATGAGGTATCACGAACCACTATGGAACCCTGTCATAGCGACAAAAGCATTGCTAATTATCGTGTTAGTCAATTGTCTGGTGGGAGCGCGCAGCAGTACGACTATAGTGGCATGCTACGCGCGTGTCGGAGATAATGTTGCATTTTCAGCTCGAGTACATCCCCTCTGTCAGCGATTCGACCTGCTTCGTGTGGCCGATGCCGTAATCGTCATGTTTTCCCTTGAAAGCCCTGAGGGGGCCGTTTATAGGCATCGCCGTTCAGAGTCCGGTCGTCTTCTCAATTCAACATGGTCTGTCATTTTCTGATGATGCGACTTGGCTATTAGGCCGAGAGCGTTCCACAGTGCTCACTGAGTTCACGCCCTCCACCGCATACGTTTTTGCCTGGGTACGCGCTACTGTACGTTCAAGCGAAAGTTATTCGTACAATCAATCCGGTAGACGCTGCCGGTGCTCTTTCTCACACAACGAGCAGAACGCGCACAGGTGATTTCTTGCAGCACCAGGAAACGCCAGACAAGCGCCTGCTGGAGTTTGCATTTCAGGTGTTTAGCGACCACACCCTGCGGATTGTCTTGTTTGGGTTTGACGAGTTCCAGAGCTAGAACACGAGTCTGGTTGAGCAACGCTTGAACTGAAGAAGTTCTAAAGCTTCCATATCGTGGTCAATTATACTCTTGTACAGTCAAGACTCGGCGGCGACGGTCCTGGCTCCATTCCCCATCGGCCACGTACTGCTGCTGACCTTGTTTCTAGCAAAAACTCAGCAAGCTGTTCTGTCTCGAAGATGCGCTACGTGTAATTATTTGAACGTCGCGGCTTGCCACGACTATTCGAACCGCCCCCCTTCAATCCCCATGCATGCACGTGCTTCCATCAACCACAAATGTTTTTGCCGGCTCAAGGTGATCATAGTAGGTGTCATTCTGGGTTGGATTACGGGTCTCAACAAGTCTGCGGACGTGGAAGACGCGGCCGACCTTGTGAAGTGGTGAGAGGTTTACTCGTTCACCCAGGGCTAACAGTTAACAGTTAACAGCAGTGTGTTAGGTTTTCTTTACAAAAGGAAGGAGTACTCGTACAGCGGAGGATTGTTTGAGAGGTGTGGCGAACCGAAAACCGTCCAGGCGTTCGCCGAACCGCAAGACGGCTAGGGGTGATCGTCCACCGACCTGGACGGTGGCGGGAAGTCCAACGGTGGCCATTGGAGTGGGGTGTGAGCGGCCTACGAGTTTGTGTTGCGTGCCCTGCTTCTTCGTATCCACGTTTGTTATATTTATTTGTTGATTTGGTTTTTCGATTTTCATCAACACCCAACGCACACATGTCGACGACAGCTATAAATACCCTGCTACGCGAATTCCCAGCGAAAGCTGTACTCTATAATCTTCGCCCTTCTTGCTCCTACTCCCTCCTAGTCGTAACTCAGATCCGAAGACACATATCAGGTTCTTGTTCTCCCTCCCCACTACGACACGTGCCTTGCATTTATATCGCGAGAAGGGTGCATCACTCTTCCCTCGGCGACTCGCGTTGAATTGCTAGTTTCCAGTTTTCGACCGCGTCTCTACTAGATATTTCCGACCAAATCACGGACGAAGCCTTCTCCCGCCCTTGGCATCGTGGCAAACCTGTGACGAAACACGCTGGAACCACGTTGTTTTTGTTGACGTTGTGAACGCGTTGGATTATATACTTTCGGCCCGAGACAGGCACGGGCCGGCATGGACCGGCAACGAAGTTTTTGAAAACTTGGGCGACACAAAGGACTACCTGGGCATCATTTTCCCTATCGCGATCGCCGCCGTCGGCTTGTCTCTCATGGCTCTCGTCAGCGCTGAGGCCGCAGGTACTATGCACGACTCAAACTCGAATTGTATTTTTTTGTGTGCCGTTGGTTTAGCTGTACGGATGTTGGGCGCTAGCTTGGCTGTTACTGTTGGGTTTGAAAAAAATCGGGTTTGCGTGCACTCCGCTCTTCATGCGCTCTGGTCACTTTTTTCTCATCCCATCTACACTTGGTATTTTCAGTGCTAGGAAAAGGGAACAAAACCAGTTTGCCTCACCGTCCGGGAAGGAAGGTTGGACATTTCTACTGACGGAAACCTAATCGTAGGCCAAGGGAACCGTTCGAGGTAGGGGCGCACTACCCTAGGCTGTCGTCCATTGCCGTCGATTAAGTATTTTCAGCTGAATATCTAAGGGTATACCAGGATGACTCATCTAACCGCGAGCCGATAGCAGTCTCTTCAAAGACAAGCGCGATGAAACCGAAAAATAAAAAAAGCTAAACGTGTGAGGGAATTGAGTACACAAGACGATCGAGAAAGTGGTAGACTAGAACAGCAGATCAAACGGAATAGGATTGGTGACTCAGGGCTCCCAAAACATTCGGACTAAGCCGCTGCTACACTGTCGAGGGTGCTCTCGTACTCGACCCTCGGCTGCATCTGCTGTTGTTGTTGTTGTCTTCACATTAAATTGTCCTTTCTACCCAACTCCATCAGTGCACCCAGTGTCCGTCCTGATTTCTTTTCCTAGAAAGATACTGATTATGTGGTGACAGACTGTGAGACAGAGGAAACCTACAAAAAAAATCGGAAATTCAAGTGTCAAGCGAGTGAAATGCCAGCGTACCGGGTACGAAAACACAACAACACAAGCAAGACAGGAAAAATAAGAACAAAAAAAGACAGTGAAACCAGAGAAACAAAAGTCTGAAATGAAAAACAAAACGAAACAATACCTGGTACGAAAAACAAAACACAAAAGACGCAGAAAGGCTGCTAGACGGAAAGCATGCGTACTCAGGAAGGTCAGATGTCTGCTTCGCAGACGAAGAAACACCAACGAGAGGGAGATACAGATAAAAGTCTGTAGGAAGGGCTAGTCGAACCGAC
>JBBMHQ010087530.1:0-11003 GCA_037834295.1 Postelsia palmaeformis | reverse complement strand
TGTTGAGGACACCCCCCCCCCCTCCCGCCCTCCCTCTCTGTGTAAGTGTGTCACTCCCATGCTCTTGCTCTTACTCTCTGTCTCTGCCTCTGTCTCTGCCTCCGCCTCTCTCGCTCCTTTGGCCTGTGTGCCTCCTAATTTTTGTTCGCCCTTCCCCCGTTCGTTCAACCATCGGCAGGTTGCCAAGCTGACTGCCGCGGCTGTCGCCTCCCCCGACACCAGCACAAACAAGGTACTATACACATACTATACACATACTATACCTGGTACGATGCTTCCTTTATGCAGTATCACACCAGGTACTATGATAGTGTACAACTATCATTGCATACGTGCACTATTACTTTGTTCCATCGATACTAGTGTAAAAGTCATACCCTAATACGGCGTTTAAGCGCACGGGATAAGTCTATCGTGAGATCTGACTAGATTACTACTGTATTTGTGTGTTGGTAATCAGAACCAAACATGCTATTTGAACATAGGGGGATCACCGGTTTTTAGGTGTATCGTGAGTTCCGATTACGTTATACTATTACGAGGGACCATAGTGAATAGGACCTACGGTACACACAAATACCTATATATTTCGCAATTTTTTATACCAATATTAGGTCCTATTTACTATGCCCCCCCGTAATATGATGTACCTGGTATTACTGCCGAGGAACAATGGAAAATTAGTAAATAGGACCTTAGGGTTAGGGTTAGTAAAAAACACACCCTGGACAATTCCTATTTTAGTAGTCTGTTGTGTCTACAATTAATTCAGATGGCTGTGTCTCAATTGGATTTGTTTCGGCAATTGGTTTTGGCGACTGTCTATCAATTGAAATTGTCCATGTAATTGATTTCGGCGATTATCGAGTAATTGAAATTGGCCAGACAAATGTTTTCGACGATTGTCTATGAGTTGGAAGTGTCCAGGCAATAGATTTCGGAGACCATCAATATATTGGGACTGTGTAAGCAATTTGTTTCGCGTGTCGCCTATGGGTTGGAATTGTCTAAACAAATGATTGTGGAGACTGCTATTCAATTGGAATTACCCAGCAAATTGAGTTCGGGTGCTGGCCCACTAGTCGGAAGTGCCCGGACAAACGACTTCGGGTGTTGTCTACTAACTGAAATTGTCCAGACAAATGGTTTCGGGAGCTGTCTATTAATTGGATTCGTCTGAACAAGAGATGTCAAACGCTGATTATTAAATGGAATTGTCCAGACAGTTGATCTCGGGTGCTGTGAATTACGTGGAATTGTCCGAACGGACTTCGGCGATCAGAAAGTAGTTGGGATTATCCGCGCAATTCGTTGCAGTTGCCGTGCCAAAAATCAATTGCTCGATAAATGTCATGGCCGTGTACCCACTTGCTGTATCATGGCAGACACTCCCCATTGAATTGATACTACTCGTAATACGGCAGCACAGTAGGGGATCTTGCAAATGATTGCGTCCACAGGGAACTTCCCGATCCAGGTGTAGAGGAATTGTTAGCATGATATTATATTGTACTGACCAAATCAACTGTAGTTCTACAAGTTGCTGCCGGCTTTCAAACAAGGAGGCCCTCTTAAACTCGATAATCATGACAATTCCATGTGGTAGATCGATTCCGAAACCAATTGTCCGGACAATTCCAACTAATGGACGGTCTCTCAAAGCAGTTGCCCCGACAAGTCAAATTAATATAAATCACCTGAATCATTTGTTCAAACAATTCCAATTAATAGACAGCCTACGTATGAAATCAGTTGGCGACACAATCTCAATCAAAAGGCAGTCTCCGAGCTCATATGTCTGGATAATTCCAATAATTGAAAAGCACCAAACATCAATTGTTCAGACAATCCCAACTAATGGGCAGTCTCTAAAATCAATTGTCAGGGAAACTTCGATTGATTGAGAGTCTCCAATATTATTTGCCAGAACGATTCCAACGGTTAGACAGTACCCGATATCAATGATCTGAATAAATACAATTGAAGGACAATACCAAAGATCAATTGCCCTAACAACTTCTATCGCTAGACAGTCTTTGACATCACTTGCCCGGACAGTTCCAATTAATAGACAACTTCGTGACTCTGTTGTAGGGGCAATAGTCTACTGATAGGTCTATTGTCCAAGGCATAAGCAGGAAAGGGCGGGACACCTCAACTCTAGCTTTGTATTTCCTGCTCACACGTAGGACGTTTTGATACCACCTAGCCCATTTGTCAGATTGAAACCATTGAAAAAACGTGTCACAAAAAAAAAATCCGTATGCACTGATATCTTGAAATATACGGGTACTTGATTCAGGAGACTGCCTACCAATGGAATTGTCTGAAAAAGTGATTTTGCAGTGGTCGAAATTGCCCGGACAATTGATTTAGAAGACAGTCTGCTAATTGAAACCCTCCGGACAATCGATTTTGGAGCCTGTGTGTAAATTGAAATTGTAGCGGTAGTTAATACTATCTGTTAATTGGAATGTCGGGACAAATATTTGTGGCGGCAGTCTATTAGCTGAAATTGCCCAGACAACTTTTCCGGGGGGGCGTCTGTCAATTGGAATTGTCGAGACAATTGGTTCAGCAGACGGTCTGTCGATTGGAGTTGGACGGACAATTTGGTCAGGAGAAGGTCCATTATTTGGAATTTTCTGGACCATTGACTACGGGGACTGCCCATAAAAAAAAAACTTGTCTGGGCGATAGGACCAGGTAGGGGTCATTCAGTAGAAATTGCCTGGATAGTAGAGCCCGGCGCCTATCAATTAGCTGGAATTAGGGACCACAGTAGACAGTCAGTCGCGATACATAGGAAACTGTTAATAGACTGTTGGACTGCATAATGTCTATTGTGCAGGGTGCGTTAAAAAAAATAAAAAAATAGGAAAACATGTACCCTCTGGTAGGGTTTTTGTCTGCACCGTAGGTCCTATCCTATCTAGTATCTATGGTTCTCCGTCGTATGTATCACGGTATACGTATGGATTTATATGCATTCTTACCAGGTATGTATTGCTTGTTACTATCCATTACTTTGTGTCACTTTCATGACTAAGTATTAGGATGTAATGGTGTATATTAGTATGTACTATCATGTGTTACTATGTATGTTCATGCATTGGTATGGGCCCCCGCAGTATTAACAAGAGCAACCTTACCTTAACCCTAAGCGCCCCAAGCACCCTATATATAGATCTCACCGACCATAACGCGCCTCGGACGGATCATTCGAGTACCGCGAGTACCGTTACCACTCGGGAAGGATCCAGTCGTCCTGTATTGCTGCCCACGTGTTTCCCTCTCCCCTCTCGTCCCACACTCTCGCTCACCCCTCCCCCCTCTCCCCTCTATCCTTCTCCTCCAGGTGTTGGAGGTGGTGGCGGAGGACTTGGCCCCGAAGGTGGCCTACGCTGAACTCGTCGAGAAGGCTAGGGATGATCAGGTATGTGTGTTTTTTCTGTTTTGGTCTGCTAGATTAGGGTTTGTTTTGAGTTTGTTTTTCTTTGCAACGGGTGCTGCTGTGATGGGGTTGCATAGCACTCACAATACACTCGTTTTTATGGGGCTCTTGTCCTAATTAGTATAGGAGCCCCGCGAATCCACCAGCTCTGACGTTCGGGAAAATAAGGAGGTATTTTCCTCTTCGGGCTTCAGACAATGGCTGGAAGGTGACAATGGTTCCAGCAGCGGCCACTGCGTGACAAATGGTTGCTGTCGGAGGAGTTACAATGGTGAGTATCAGTCATCGTTACAAGGCACGCTTTTGCTCATAGCCGGTCCGATGGTTGATCTCACAAGGGCTAGTAATCATTGTCTTGGCCGCTATCTTCAACACCCGAAGGCGTTAACTATTGTGTTTGACGACTTCATCGCCTGCAGTCTAAAGGTGCGAGCCGAAAGTATTGTGTGAAGCAAATGTGATAGATCGTGCGGGGTAGCTTTTCAGTTGAGGAATGATACATAATGTCTTAAGATCACAAATGTGTCGGCCAAAAAGTACGAGCACGCGTTTTTTTGTTTCGTTTTGCTGTAGCTTTAGTCTGGTAACGGTAGGCTTGGTTGTGCCTGGTGTGTGTTCAGCGAAACGAGGAGTTGCGGGCCGAACCTAGGGTTTTTTGTTTACCGCGCCGGAGATCAAAAGTCGGCAACCATGCCATCGATCCACGGAATGGTCTGGCCGGCCACATCATTCCGGTGGTACATGTAGAGTGGTCGGCAACACCATTAATAAGACACCACTAATAAGACAGCGATAAGCAATGCCGCGAAGAGATGGTAACACAGGCAGGTCGCGATTGCACACAGTAGCTGAGCAATGTTGCTAGGACACAATGGTTACCGTATGTCTGTCTAACACTGCCACTTTGGGGGATGAGACACTATCACACTGGGTGATACTATCACACTAGGGAATAAGACACTATCACTTTAGTTGATAAGACACTATCGTTTTGAGTGATAAGACGCTATCACACTGGGTGACGAGATAACACACCCTCTCGGACGATGTTGCAAGCTGATGTTTCGGCAATGGGGCGAGTGTAAGCATGAAGGTGATGCGTCTATGGTCGGTAGATCTCGATGACATCTTCTGAAAGCTGCCATTTCGGTTGTGTGCGTGCACTCCCCTGGTTTTGGAGAAAATCGGCTCTCGAATCCATCGCGGGGGGTGTGTTGTCATATCCCACCTGTGCCATGACATACGGTTCTATTGTCTCGTGGTTTATTTGATGCGTCCCGCAAATGGGTTTGTCAGTCTACCGTCGTGCTCGAGTGTTGATGTTGATTGCTTCCCTTCAAGCCCCCTCCCCACTCCTCCGCGCGCTCCTGTTGTGTTCGACCGTATTCATTTTCTCTGTCGCCGGATCGACTCGTTGTTGGTCGGGACGTTTCACGCCGCCTCCCCTCAACCGGCACAACTGCTGCCGGCTTCAACGGCTATATATGTTCACAACGTGATGGACATCAACGGAATTCAACACCGCTTCCAATGAATCTGAACGCCGCGATACACCAACGGACGTCATTTTCAACGGCTATTTGTATGTGTGAAATGGTATCATTGGCGGATGTCGTGATCAACAATCAACGGCTACTTTACTCCCGTCGCCAACGGCTATTTTTCGCCTTAGCCCGACGAGGTCTGGAAGAACAAGCTGAGTCCTGACCAGTACTACGTCCTCAGGATGGTAAGTTCTCTTCAGGGTTGGTACGTAGTTGGTTTTCATGGGGGGGGGTTCTATTCCTGTTACTGTTTATCCTGGTATAAATTATCGACGTTTGTGTTACGTTTGTGTGTTCTGTTCTCATAGCAGTTTGTTGGTGTGCTTTCTTTCGGTTTTTTGGTTTCTCGTTTTTGTTTTCTCGTTTATTTTCGTTATTTCGTTCTTGTTCTTCGTTTTCGGTACGTACGTACATTACAAGCATCACTTTTGTTTTGGTTAGTTCGTTTTTCTTGTGTCTCCCTCGTCGCCGCGACTGTTGCAGGGAGGAACCGAGCCTTCCTTCACGTCCCGCCTGAATGGCGAGAAGAGAGACGGGAGTTTCTTGTGCGCCGGCTGTGGTCAGGAGCTATTCCGGTCTAACAGCAAGTACAACAGCGGTACGGGATGGTGAGTGCTGGTTGGGAGTAGGGAGCAGACGCGTCAGTTGACGGTACCCGTATATTGTTGATTCGTTAAGGCCTCACAGAGACATAGTGTACTAGTTTTAGTGTGGGGATTTCCTAGACGGCTTTCCGTCAAGGGGTGAATGGCTTTTCGTCGAGGAGTTGGCGGCTGTCCGTCAAGTTGTTGACCGGTTACCGTCAAAGGGTCGACGACTATGCGTCAAAGCCTTAATGGCAATACGTCAAGGGGTTGACATAACGGCTGTACGTCAAGGGTTTGGCGGCTTTCCGTCAAGGGGTTGACCTCGCATCGGTTCGGGGGACGGGGGTGTTGCCCGTTTTGTAGTTGCTATTTTTTCTCATTTTTACATTCATTCATCCGCCGCCATAGGCCTTGTCCCTGGTCGCCAAACACGCTCCCAAGTATTCGACCGTGGGTCTCCTCTTCTCTTTGAAGAACCCCTTCTTTTCATTCCATAACACTACTTTCAGCGACGATTAATAGCGGCGATGCACGATCCTCCCCGAAACGACACATGTATGCCGTTTGTGCATTGCCCCGGCCAAGGAGCAAACAGCACCGGGTGATCGGGCGCAATCACGAAATTGTTTAGAGCGGAAGTTCGGGCGAGGGGGGGGTGTACTCAATAGTAGAGACGTACTCGATCTCATGCATGGCCGTAGTCGTATGACCATAGACCCTCGCATCCCTACAATGCCGGGACGGAACATGGCTGATTTTCACCGACCAGGCAGACACCGCTTGCATCTCATGCGCGAGGCGCCGTGAGTCGTCCGGCGAGTCGCATGAAGGGTGAGCTGCGTCATAGGGGGGGGGGCAGGATTGGAAGCGTCGATGGACTGAAATTCCGACAGGACAGAAAACGAGACGTTTGATATTGAAAGACGCCCATCCGACGGCTCAAGAAGATTCCCGGGAATAATTCGAATGCCTTATTTACCCCCCCCCCCGGCTGTTTGTCGAGTGATATCATTTGTGCGAGATGAACGACCTTTACTCCGCACGAGTGGGAATGACGGTATCACGTCGTGTTTACGGCAAGGCATCCAAGAGGAAGTTACATAGTACTCCCAATGCTGTCTCTGGAAATGGCTACACCGGACATTAAATCAACTCGTTAAAGCTGTCATCCATATGCAAGTCCGCCTCACGAGCGATTTTTTGTAGGATGCAGCTCACCCATTAAGCGACTCGCTAGACACCTCACGGCGCTTCGCGCTTGGTGCAAGAAATGTCTGCCTGATCGGTGGAAACCTGACATGCTCCGTCCCGGCATGGTAGGGATGTGAGGGCCTATGTTCATACGACTACGGCCATGCACAATAATGAGTAACTTCCCCCCCCGTCCTCATCTCCACCTCCACCTCCCTCTTTCTCCCGCCTTCTCCCTGGTTCCCTTTTTTTTTGTTGCCGCCACTGTCCTTACCCTCACCCTAACCCTAACCCTGTTTACTCCCCGCCCCATCTTCTGATCTTCGATGTGTTTTTAGGCCATCGTTTTTCGAACCCATCTCGGAGGATAGCGTCAGGATCATCCGCGAAGGGGGCCTCTTTCCTCGGGTGAGAGAAGGACCAGCCCCATCCAGTATGTACTGGTGCAGTAGTCTACCGATATACTGGTTTACTGATCCACTGGTTTAATATTTTTCTGTGATGCTGGATTAGTGTATTGGTATGCTTGTATGCTCAATTGCGGGTTTAATTGCTTTCTGTCGAACAAACTGGTCGATTGGTGAACTGAATATGTTGTGTGGTGTGCTGATTGGCTGGTGTACTGGTAACTTGCATGGTCATTAGTACACTGGTCACTGGTAGCCGGTATACTGGGTTGTCCGTGGTACTGGTACAGCACTGGTTTACGGATTTAATGATATACTGATAAGTTGTATGCCGGCAACTGGAACACTGGTCATTGGTGTACCGGTAACTGGTGTACTGAGTTTCCTGTGGTACTGGTACAGCACTGGTTTCCTGGTTTGCTCTTTATGGGGTGTACGGGTTTAATACTGGCACACTGGTGGACTGGGGTAGTGATTTTTAGACTGGTGTACTGTCTGTGTCCCGATGTACTGGTATACTGATGCACCAGGTACTTCTTGCGTGTGGTACGTGGTACTCTTTCGCCGTCTAGTCAGCCTGTTTAGTGGCATACTAGTAAAAAACAATAGTTGATTGCCTCTTCTGACGTACTGGCGACACAATGGTTGGTACTTGGACCCTAATCTCCTTCTCGCCCTGACGCTACCCTGTTCACCGTCTACAGTCCTAAGGGCCAAGTTCTCCCCCCGACACCACTTCGCGAAAAACACCGAACGACAACCCGTTGCCCGTTTCCCCATGATGATCATGTCCTCACGTTCACTTCCCCGAAACCCTGCGTACATTAGGCCACAAAACACGCTGTACATACCAGAAATGTGTCTCGATGAGGAAAAACAAACACGTGCGAAATCGTGCGCACGACAGCAAAGGGTACCAACGAGTTGTGGCATAAGCACGGCTGATTCGTAACTGCTGCGGGTATTTATGTATGTCCCTTTATATGTTGTTTTTTCCCCCCTCCCTTCTCAATTGGCTGGTTTGTAGCTGCTGCGGGTATCTATGCCCTTTTTCCCCTCCTCCTTTTTCGTTTACATTTTTAACCCCCGCCCCCTACCTCGACGCTGTCATCCATATGCAAGTCCGCCTCACAAGCGGTTCTTCGTAGGATGCGGCTCACCCTTCATGCGACTCGCCAGACACCTCACAGCGCTTCGCGCTTGGTGCAAGCAATGTCTGCCTGGTCGGTGAAAACCCGACATGCTCCGTCCCGGTATTGCAGGGATGCGAGGGTCTATAGTCATACGACTACGGCCATGCATGATATCGAGTACATATCTCCTATCGAGTACACCTCCCCCCTCCTACCTCCTCTAGATCTGGATGCGTTGGCGTCGAGTGACGACGACGCTGTAAAACAAGTCACCAGGCACTAGACATGCATTGTACAGACTGCCCCTTCCCGCACAAATGACACATAGACCAAACCAGACATAGACATCATGCAAACAACAGTTAAAAAAAACAGGGCTTTCTTCGGTAATTTTACCGCAGTAAAATTACCGCAGTAAAACCACGGTAATTGGTAAACGGTACGTTACCGTGATGAATCGGAATTACCAATACCAGTCAAATCGTTACCAAGAGCATCATGTTATCCCATTCCCATCCAAATCGTTACCAAGAGCATAATGTTATCCCATTCCCATCCAAACAATTACCGTGCAAATATCAGCATTTCTGTGGTTTTTCGTTACCATCCAGCCAAATACCGAGCAAACGTACAGTCACCACTTACCGTACAGCAACGTTAATGAGATACCGTCATCACCTCAAATTTGATGCGACCCCCCATCCCGATGGGTGCGTCAGGTTGCGTCAGACCACGTTCCACGTTCAATTCTCTCACTAAAGTTTTTTTTCTCTACACATCTACGTACAGTATGTATTATTTTATTATTTACCGGAGTATTTCTCGTATTTTCCTTTTTTCTTTTTTACCAGAATATGAATTCACAGCTGACGTGTTTCTTAGATTATTAATATATATTTTTGGAAACAAACCTGTTATTTTTTTTTCATCTTTTGTACTTTTTGTTGGAGCGGACAAATACCCCGCGCGCTGTGGACACAAACACAAAAGCACAAAAGCACGCGCGACCGAGGGCAAGCAGTCATGGCCGAAGTCGAAGTTGTTGGGGATGGCGCCGGCAGTGGAAGTAGTGGGGTGGTTCCTTCCGACGGAGGTGGTTCCGCCGGAGGTAGCGATGGTGCTGCAGCCACACCTACACTTACACCTGCTGCTGCTGACGGGCGTGTTGTGCCGCAGCTTGATAGTGTCGACGCTAACACGACGCTCCGCTCGGGCAACGGCACACCGGTCACAGTAGTCACCAATAATTACTGTGCATTGCCGTGGTGGCCGGTTCCTGTACCAATGAGTACCAAGGTTGTCCGTTACCATCCAAAAGTTACCGTGCATTTTCGTGGTGGCGGGTTCCTTTACCAATGAGTACCAAGGTTGCCAGTTATCATCCAAGAATTACCGTGCAGTACCGTGGTGGTTGGTTACCCTGGTAAATGATACCAACCTTAAAGAGGCGTCCCGAAGAAAGCCCTGAAAAAAACAAGCAAACACACCCACCTGTAGAGCAACCACAGCAATATATGCAGGGTTCATAGTTGTTTTCCCATACCAGAACACAAAACCAGATCTAGACATGAATTTGCTGGACTAGTTTTTTTTCCCCCCATACCGAAACGCAAAAACCAGATCTAGACATGAAACAATCGAACTAACCAGTTTTTTTCACATATGATTCCACAAGGCGGATTTATACGTGGAATCACTCCACTAAGTATTTTTTTTCTCGTACCAAAAATGCAAAAACCAGATTTAGACGTGAAACAATTGAACTAAGCAGTTTTTTTTCCCCTGATCGCAACACAAACCGGACTTGAACATGAAATTACTCAACAACCTTTTTTTTTTCTCGTATCAAGAACCCAAATACCAGATTTAGACATGAAATAATTGAACTGACCACTTTTTTCCCCCCGTTATACGAACACAAACCAGACTCAGACATGAAATTGCTCAACCAACTATTTTTTTTTGTCGTACCAAAAACGCAAAAAGCAAAGTAAGACATGAAACGATCGAATTAACCAGTTCCGCCCCCCCTTATCATAACACAAACCGGATTTTGACATATAATTACTCAGCTAACATTTTTTTTTCATCATACCAGAAACGCGAAAACGGATTTAGGCATGAAACAATTGAAATAATCAGTTTTTTTTCCCCCTTATCCTAACACAAACCGGATTTAGACATGAAATTACTCAACTAATCATTTTCCTCCCGATACTGAAACCCAAATCAGAAATATATATAAAATTTCTCACCTACCAGGTAATTGCTTGTTGTTTCTTCCCATACCAAAACACAAAACAGATCTAGGCATGAAACCATTTTTTTATTTTTATCTTCCTCCCCCTATATCCGTATCCAAACCAGACATGGGCATGAAAAAAAAAGGCATAAAGTTCCTACCGTATCATAATACTGGTAGTGAAGGCATGAAAGATAGACCAAAAACCTAGCATGAAGGCGGACCACCTCACATGCACACACATAGATACAGCATGGTCACCCCGACATGTTCAATTCACATGAAGGTTGGATCTCGTGGTAAGATACCCGTAAAACTTTACCGATTTCCATTGGGCGGTGGAAGTCCGGTCTGACATTATTTCTAAGATCCCCGACATTTGGTGCACATACCAAGCGCTAAATGAAGGGGAGGGGTGGATGATGCATGACATTAGGTCAAGACC
>JBBMHQ010087529.1:0-23843 GCA_037834295.1 Postelsia palmaeformis | reverse complement strand
ATCTGAGTTACGACTGAAGAGGGAGAGAGAGAAGAAGGGCGAAGATAATAAATGGGATGAAAAAAAAAAAAAAAATGCCCCTGTTAAATGAACGATGACCCTAGACATTGTCGGAAGGTTGAAACCAATCATAGCAATAAATTAATGTCCTATAAACATATCTTCGTTCACATTGACCCTTCAGCCCCCTCCACTAAGCCTACTTGCCGTCTTGAAGCCATACTGTCTGTCTACACCTTGAAGTTTCCCCTCCTTCTCTGTTTTTCTCTCACCCCGCCCCCGCCCACCGTCGGTTTGTTAGTGTGTGTCCTGTCGACCCTATTTGTTATCCCCTTACGACCCCCTCTCCTCCTTGCTCGTCTTGTCTACCTACGAATTTCCACCCTCAGAGGTTCTTTCTTTGCCTCGTCTCCCGCCCCTCTCTCGACGCCCCGTCATCGCCCAGTGTCCCTCACCTTCTTGATGCGCAGTAGAGTTCTCGTGGTATCGTGTGACTTCTCAAGCTGAGACCTTAAACGCCGAGAGATCTCCGCGTTCTCCGGCTGCATCAAAAGCTCCACGCAATCCTGCTTGAGACACCCGTGAATAATTTGATGAAATTGAGATCATGAGGACCCGTTCTAAAGGTTAACAGTTCGGGACGGTACTCGTGCCCCCTTGTACACACACGTCTCAGCCGTCATATCATAATTTCTCTCGCCGGGACGGATCTATATGATTCAGATCTTGTGCATAACATTTATATATCGGTCAAGAAGGATCTCAATGAGATACCGCAGAAAACTGTCTGTCCAAGGTGTGGCATGTTTGAGACGGTACATATGTCCTTCCACCCCCCCCCCTCAATCTTGACCGTTCTATCGGAGGTTTTTTGTTTTTTTTCGACTTGGAAACGAAGTGAAAACCCGAGTCTGTGATGGCAAACTGTGTCGCGTCCGCGGGTGGTATATCGTCCCTCGCGTCATATTTCATGCTACGACATGCAGAGGCAGCAAGCGAGCTGTGGGCCAGACGTGGCCGAAGTATACGAGGAAAAAATAAGTAGGAGCAGCAGTCTCGGTTTTTGACAATGATACCAGTTGAGATGAGTCAAGCGTAGACAGCTGAGCAATCCGTTCGAGGGCTTCAGTCGCATCAGCACCTGCCGAACCCTGATAGCGTCGATATCGTGCAAGGGCTTCAGCATCCACTCTTTCAGGCAGCGCCTGCCAGAGGCGGACCGGGTGCGATCGAAGAGACCGAAAATGCTGAATCCCTCCTTGCTCCTCCCCTGCTACCATCAATATCAGCACCATCAGCACCATCAGCAGCATCATCATCAGCATCATCAGCATCATCAGCATCATCATCATCATCATCAGCATCATCAGGACCATCAGCACCATCATCAGCATCATCAGGGCAAAACGATTGTTTACGGGGGGGAGGGAGAAAACGATTCCGGACATAAACACATACTTCGTACTTTGGGAAGTGATATCATAGGCTGTCTCGCGAATAGAATTCCAGATACGACACCAAGTGAACCGTGGAGCGCTCTTATCTTCTTCAAGGCATCAGAGGAGAGAGACCTCAAGCAATTATTTTTGGGATGCATATATTGGGAGAGATGGCCATCAGACAGGCGAAGGGGTATCCGAGAGCGTTTCGCGTCAGAGAAACATCGTGATTCAAGGTACCTGTAGTACCGCTATTTCAACGGCAATGGTTGCCGAATCGAGTATGCGACGGTGGTCGTTGTGCAGGCAAACATTTGCAGGGGTTGGTTCACCGGGAGCTGTATTTGCAGAAGATATTTATACATATACATTAGCTATAAAGCAATACAGCAAGCGCGCGGGGAGGGGTCTTGTGTACAGTGCACGCGGCCGACACGGAGAATTGATCTCTTTATGTCCATCAATGGTGGTGTAAATGCATTCTACTTTCCTACGTGTGTGCTTAATTTTCACTATTTCTACGGCATGCTTATGCTTGTGTAGTTGATCGCTCACAGCACTCCCCACCTTGCCGCTGAGAACGTTGGGGTGAAACTCCTCGGTCATTATCCCTAGGCTCCTGGGTATAGTACGACAACAACGAGGCATGCGGGCAGACTCTGTCCGTATCAGAGTGTTTTTTTCCAAATGTGTTTCTCGGTATTTCACAAGGGCGCGGCGGGCACGTGGGCCGACTACGTACGTGCCGCTTGGCCGTATTTGATATTTGTTGTTTATGGTACGGGATCAGGATGTGAAAGTTGATACCACGGAATATGTGTTTTTGCGCGCCGTGAGACAGGCGGTGACACAACACCACAGGCAGTACAGGTGGTCGAAGTGTGCTGCGGGGTAGCAATTGTTTCGTCCCGAGTTGTTTCTGACCGCCCGGGGTGACTCCTTAGCTATGGATCTCACTACCCGATAGTTTTACCGGACAAACGCCATCATTCCCTTCATTGACCCGGTGTTTTTACCGGAAAAACGCCGTTAGTCAGTGTATTTACCCGATATCTTTAACGCTGAAACGCCATCATTTATTGTGTTTTATTTATTCAATAGTTGTACCGCCGAAACAAAACATCATGCATTGTATGTATACATCTATCATTCATTATATTCGACCCTGGGCTGTTGGGTTGCGCTTTTCGTGTAGTATTATCGAACGTCGATTATTGCATGAAGGCAAAGAGCTTCCCTCAAGTAAAGATGAGCAGGAAAAAGTAGATGTACCCTTGGCGTAACGCGTGGCAGTCCAACCCCAACAAATTTGTCAAGGTTCCACTGCATAATTATTTTGCGTCCGCGGCAAAAATCGTAGAACAGATCGCACCCACTGCGTAACTGGTATTTTCAGGTTTGCTTCGCATTGTACTACCCACGAGAACATAGCTTGGGATTGCGGTAGCGGCTGCTCATACTCCCCTTGTAGATCATACTGTTATTCCAAACAGCCTTACCGAAACACCGGCACCATGCGTAAGATGGTAGAGCGACACCTGGGATAAGTGAAATCGATGGGGCTTGTGCTTACGTACGAACAAATTCCCCCAGAACAATGATGGCGCTAAACACGGGTTTTGAGCCTACTTTGTGCGGCAAAGCCCGGGCGGTTTGAGAAGCCTCACGCAGTCATTACCTGGCACCTACGGAAGGCGCTACCATGGACAAGTAGTATGCACGCACCGCAGGGTCATAAGGTCGATTCTCATGCTGCCAGCAACGTCGAGCTGCCTGACAGAGTTGACCGCCACGGTGCCGGAACCCTCGAGAGCAAACACGGTCGTCTGAAGGTGCGCAAGCAGAGCGCCGAGCGCTCGAACCTATCGGTGGGCATGTTATTGCATGAATCGCCAGACGCAGGCGAGCGAGAGACAGCAGGGCAGGAGTGGATGACGGAACAGCAACGAAAACAAGGCAAAACCGATGCTACGCCATGGGATGGCGGGGGGGGGGAACATTAACCCCTTATTTTGTTTCGTTAGACGAGGCTGGCCAGCCCGATGAAGTGCCAAACAATTTTTGAGACCCATATTATGTTGGGCTGTTTTACGTCCGGAATACACACCTAACCCATGAGATTGTGCGTGGGGTTCCGGATACACGTTTTCTCAAAGCTCGTTTTCAGGTGAGGTGACTCCTCGTTTTTCAAAGAATAGAGCTGATCATATACGAGAAGCTCCTAGACCTAATTGATGCACCCCCTGTTATACAAACGCCCCGCTGTTGTTGCCCTCTGCTCAGAAAACCGCATCTTGTCGGACACCTGCTGATGTGCTTGAAAGTCTATGATGGAACCCAGGCGATTGAAAGCTTCCCTCAGCGGGTCGCCACCCCCAATTGCGTCCTCCCCGTCTCCCCTTCCCCTTCCCCGTTTGGTGCCGCCGACGCCAGCCCTGCCTGGAGCGGGCCGTTCAAGACTTCGCACCTGAACAATCCTCGAATCAAGAACACATGCAGCCACAAGTGATTATCATATATTGTACTGGTGCTAAGGAGTACAACACATGCAACCGCAAGTGGGCATCATATGCCAAGGAGCACATCCTGCGAACCGAACAAAGCAGCAACTCAATTTGTCGATTCCGAAATACCGGACGTGTGGGGAGGATTCCCCGCTCACGCACAGAAGAAGCTTACTACCGAACGCCCCTATCGCGGTGCAGCATATACATCGTGGGCGAGACGAGGAGCGACGCACAACAAGAAGGAAACCATCACAATATGACATACATTACGCGTGGTATTTATTCACCAGGTGTGTTATTCGCTCATGTTACAGCCGGTCCCGGTGTGATGTAAGGCCCCCCAGGAATGTGTCCCGAATCGAGAGTGCGGTTTCGAGGGCGCTACGCGCGTTCCTCAAGATCAGTGGAGATAACGCCAGGAGAGACAAATTCCAGTGTCCACGAACGCGAAAACGAAACTCAATGGGGCGTTTTTCGATACCCCTCCCCCTCTCTCCCTCACCACTACCAAAATTATCCAATTCGAAACATTTTCAAGTACGGGCAGCATCAACGTTTCCTGGCTCCTGACGTAAGGTCCGAGGAAGCGCCGACACAAATAGTAGATAAGTCAGGCCTGAAAAAGCGCCTACCCAAATAATAAATGAGTTGTACTATTAACAAGTCTTTGGTAAACTATATGTACTGTTGGTTAGTCACCCAGAAACATTGATTTTTAGGGGAACACATAAATGCGCAACCATATGAACAACCCCCATAATGCCTAGGTATGGCATCAAGTCTTACAGTAAAACTGAGTCGGCATTCCGACGATGTTCGGTTATGGAGTCCGGTCAGTCGGAAATACTTTTTCGTCGAAATTCATTCCACCCGTACCAAAGCAACTCATTACTCTAGTTGGAGGTAGTTTGAACGCGGGTGTAGTTCTGAAGTGGGCTTACACCGTTTCGTTCACCTGTAGGTTGGCGCAAACGCCTCGCACGGCAGACTGGTAGTCCCAGCAGCTCCGCTTCACCAGTCTAGACGGTTGTGGTTGTGTTTGAAAAAGAGCACAGTTCGGGGGGGAATTCCAATGTATATAACAGGCAGGATTACGCGTTTAAGGTTGGGCGGACAGCCACAGGAGGATCCACCAGTTTATCGTCCGGGATAAAAGTCAGTTGCATACCGCATGCGACATCTCGATGAACACGGAAACAGAGAGAAGGGGAAGATGACGGGAACGAGCGTTGTGCTACGCCCCCCCATTGTCAAAGGTAGGCAAGGCTTTGTGTCTTGCTAGGAGTGGATACGGTACTTGTGCCGACACCTCACACCGCCTCGTCAATGATGGGGGGTTCATACTATTTTCACGGCTTCAAGGGCTACTATTGATGAGGGGAAATAGATCGCGTCAAGATTAGCGGGATAAGATCAGTTCACAACCGGTATGCAGCATAACCATTTGCGACAGGTATGCACCGAGCTTTACCCGTTCATGATATTGTGACAGCCCCTGTCACCTGAAGCTTATCGTATCACCCCCTTCGATGAGCGGGGCGACGATCATCTGGAACAGGGCCTGGTTGTTGGTCATGTTCAGGTCTGTCAGGATTAGACGTGGACGAACCACCAGTTTGATGCCCTCCAAAGTGTCCGCCATGTCCGACTGAAACGCCTGTACACAGCTCGGGGAAGAGGGGAAGGGTTACTGTCCCCAGCGAATCGAATTGGACATCTACACGGCCGGATTAAACTTACAGAAGATTCGTTGGTGCCGGGTGATCCCAGAAGCCTCAAAGAAATCCGGCAGCCGGACAAGCTCGCCGCCCGGCCGAACACACTCGGTGTATTTGTGTCTCGTTCGTTTTCGCACCGGCGTGCACAGGCCGAGACAGCCGAAAAAACATCCATCAGAGCGCAAATTCCTAGCGGAAACTTCGCTACATTTCACACTACCCGATGTGAACGGCGAAATGGACTATTTGTGGGCGACTCTTTACGTACACGCAAACAATCGCCCCAGAGCACAGGAAGTACGGCAGTAGTAGTGATGGTTGCATTCACCGCACGATGTGTTGCCGACCGATAGTCGATGAACTACTCTGTCATGCTCGAACCGGCTAATTCCTCAAGGTGATTCCAAGATGACACCATCACTAACTCACGAATTCCTCTCTACTGTTGACCCTGAGGATCGTTTAGATGCAAATAGGAATACCCGAACGGGCCAAATTATTACCGACAGAGCCGCACCCGAACAGAGAGCTCGAGCGATGGTCGATGGTGCGTGCCGCCCACTGCATTGGGGTGGTGGTTATTGATGCACGGGTCGTGGAGACAAGGACGGGACAGATGCGTTCTACGATAGAGGTTCACCATACATTTTATGAGGCCCCTATGTCCCCCCAAGGTACATTATGGAAATCAACGGGGGGTATCATATCAATACCACCGATGCTATACGCACCTCGTTCGTGTACGTAGGCGCTATTCCCAACAATGTTGAGCACAAGTGACACACTCATCCCTCAACTGGCGCCCGATAGGAACGCCGTGGTGGCTCACAAAGGCTGTTTCCCCATAATATGTGATACCCCTTTCGTAGAACGCCTCGTTACAAAGGTTGAATTCGACACGACGGTAAAAAAAACAAGGCGACATGTCTTCTACACCCTTCAAAAAAAACCTCGGAGAGCGAGCGACGGGGACGAATAACTAAAGAGGAGGTAGTATCGGGGTAAATATTTTGTTTTCTGTCAACGGGTCCCTCAGCGGATGACCTGCCAGATGTCGTAGCAACCCCATTCGTCCATCATAATACATACGTGGCTCAACACTGTGGCGACCGTTTCATAATGAAATTTTATCAAAATGTTCGGTATGTTTTCGAGGCAGGGTGGTATACGTATTGGTGATGTTGTGCCTCGCCGTCGGGCTTGGTCTTCGGTTGTATCCCGTGCACGAACAAGAACAACCCGAAATAAAACAGAGTGTCGGTGGGATGCCGAGCCGCCCAAGTGAGAAACCAGAGGAAGAAAAAATGTTCCCCCCCTCCTATACCGCAGCCTGGTCTTTCTACCGTGTTTTGCGCTCAATTGCATGAGGGTGGTGGTGTACGAGAATCTCTGGACACGAAGTGGCTATATTTTTTTCTCCCGACACACTGCTTGCTTGATTGATTCACGCGGCCTTACATGAACTTGCTGGATGTCGATGGTGTTGCCGGCTTCACGGTACTGTCGATGATTGGCGAACGAAGCGACAAGAACGCAATGAGTAAAAACGTGATTAACATATGGCAGGTATACAATAGCGGTGATTTGTGAATGATACGATGGGGGCATGGCGTTAATAAGAACGCTGACATCATTTTTTACTCAGGGTTCTGGAAGCCTTCTCAACTAACCAGGGAGGGCTGCAACGTAATCCACGCAGAGTCACACGGGATGGTGGCGACTTTCCCCCCCCCAAAGCAGTCCGGAGTGATCGGGTACCTGTGCCGTCAGCCTCGCTGCTGGTTGAATGGATTCATGCACATGTATGACAATGATTCTGTGTGTATCCCTTGCCGAAATGGGGGCATGGCTCGATCAAAGGCACTCTGAATAGACGCGAGCTACGGTAGGAGTAGCGCCTCTTGACTCCATAGGATCTCTTTCTTCGGAGGAACACTACGCCACCCCCCAACAGACGCGTGCTGCGACACAGGGAGCACGTTTCGAGGAAGATGTGTTTTGCCTTTCGAGGATCCTTGACCCTAAACTTCGTCGTTTGAATCTCGTCTGTAGTTTCTGTATCTTTCGTTTCATCCGGCTGAGCGTTCTGCTTGCTCATGTCTCTCTAAACGTCCGTTTTTGAACGGTTCATGAAGCTTTCCAAGCGAGAAGGAGCCTCTGCCGCAGCATTCATCAACAACCGACACAAAAACTAACTCTACTCGAAGCTTGAAACGTAATCACATGGCCCGGATGCCTAGTGAATGTCCCGCTCAAAACCTCGAGCGAGAACGTGGCTACTCCTAGAATCGCTGGTGTCCCACTTGCCCCCGCCGCCCTCGCCTCAACGAGATTTTTTCTCGTGTAACTTTCGCTGGTGACGGGGTATGTTCTCTCGATCTCATCGCGAAAGGGCTCGAGCGGCTAGTAGAATTGGTTTAAACAAGCAGAACCATCTGCCACCGCTGGCAAGGTGGATGTGTGTGAGTAGCAGTCAAAACCAGGCACGGCGCCCTCGTGTAGCAGTCACCAAAAATAACGGCCATATCAGCGGTTGCTCGAACGCGTTTATAGCTGACTCACCGCCGCAATACCCAGTTTGTCTCCATGCCTACATACAGCAAGGATGTCCCTCGCTTCCTCGTCATCATCCTCTTCTTCTTGCCTTCCCATATCCTTCTCCGGAGAACAACTGGCGCCTCCCCCGCCTCCCCCATACCCTCCTTGAATGGAAGACACCCCGCGAGACTTATCATAACCTTTTCCTTTTGATGTATCGGTATTCGCGAAGGCATCCGATCCGTGTTGCGACGACGCTGTGTTGGCTCCACAAACATCAAGGTCTGACGACAGCAGTCTCGGCTCGGCCGCGGACCGGCGGTCAACAGAGGCCCCGCTGCTGGTGGTGCCTGCACCTTTCTGATGCGGCCGACGTCCAGACGAGTCCGAGATAACACGCTCCACTGATCGCGAACCTCGATGATGCACCTGTGAAGTATTGCTACCAGCGTTTCCCAATGGGGATGCACTGAAGGCGCCGCCCAAGCACCTCTGGCTGGTACCCATGAAGGCAGCAGGGGTGGTATGCTGTTCTCCCATAGCTTCGGGGTTAGCGGGAGATTGAAACCTAGAGTGGTGGTTACTGCTGTTCCCCCCTGCCCCGCTGTATGGGGTTGCTCTGACTGCGGCAGGGGTGTGCATCGAATCGATACCAGCGCAGGCCGGAGAGTATACTATAGCCTCTACCGACCGATCGGAGTCGAGGAGGTGGTAACGGCTCTCTGCTGGGCTGTGGGGCTGACCACCCTGTCCCTTCATGTCATGGCGAGTTGGGAAGTGCGTGAGTGCCGGGAGAGAGATTTCCGTCGCACATGTAACTTACTGAAATTTTAACAAGTGCAGCTTTGGCCAGACGAAGGAGCATGCGCTGCGTTCATCCCCATCCCTTTCGAGCGCAGATGAAGTAGGTGTTCGACTGTCCGACTACTACAGATCAAACTATCTCCAAGTTGCGTAGGGGTCTACCTTTGTTCAACGACAATACGACACTCTCTCTCGGAACATCAAGAAACAGAAACAACACCCTCACCTGCGACACCTCTTGCCCAGACGGTCCATTGAACATCGCCACTACGAAGCTTCTGCTCTGCAAAAGGATCGACATGAAATAACATTAGCAAGCCTTAAACAGAGGTCATCGCAAGCCTTGAAATTAAGTCTTCACTCTCTGAATCGCCCATGGATTTTAAAAATCAACAATCTACACCCTTACGCGTAGCTAATCCTAACTGAAGCTAGTGTAACCGCACGGGAGGGCGACGGTTTTTTGTATACAGCAAAGGGGTGGAGTGGGGTATTGACAAGGCTGTCCGACCTTTCTGAGGGTATTGACAAAGCTGTCCGACCTTTCTGAGGGGTCGTCGACTACGGTACGGGGGGGGGCTGTACTCGATACGAGATGTGCACTCGATCTCATGCATTGCCGTAGTCGTATAACCGTAAACCTTTGCATCCCTTCAATGCCGGGACGGAGCATGTCGGGCTTTCATCGACCACGTAGACGTTGCTTGCACCAAGCGAGAAGCGCTGTGAGGTTGGGGGGGGGTCTGTACTCGATAGGAGATATGTACTCGATATCATGCATGGCCATAGTCATATGGCTATAGACCCTCGCATCCCTATAATGCCGGGACGGAGCATGTCGGGTTCTCACCAACCAGGGAGACTTTACTTGCACCAAGCGCGAAGCGCCGTGAGGTGTCTGGCGAGTCGCATGAAAAGTGAGCTGTATCCTACTAAGAACCGCGCTTGTGAGGTGGGATGACAGCTTCGATGAGTTGACTTAATTTACGGTGTAGGTATTTCTAGAGACAGCAATAGGAGTATTATATAACTGCCTCTTGGGTGCCTTACCGTAAAGACTAAGTGATACAATTAATTCCCTTGTGCGCAGTATAGGTAACTTATCTCGCACAAATGATCTATCTAGACGACCGGCTGTGGGCGGTCGCCAAAACAAATGTAAAGGCACCCTGGTTGTCCAGTCCACGCAGTGAGCGGCTTGTTTCACAGTGTCGTTGCCGAACGACGCCAACCCAACATATATGTACTAAGGGGGGGTGAAGGTTGCGCGGTTCTCTCTCAGACCGCGTGCGATGATAACGGCGGCAGTCTTAGGACAGAATATTCAGGATTGGCAGGATCCTTAACTGAGGAAAAACTGCCCCACGTCGCCAGAACAGCATCTTTGTTCGACACCACTATATCTCTCACGTCGGATAGATGATACAGATCATGCTCTAGATCACCTACTCCTCATCTGCTGTTGAGAGAGGTTGTGCAGGATCTGCAAAGTAAGGGTCCGACCCAGGAACAACGCGGTACTTGCAAATCATGCACATTGTTCGATTCCCACCGGTGCACATGAGCTAGATCGTACAAGATCGGTAATAGATGATCAGTTTGCTTAGAAATATCAGATTATGAACTGTGGGAATCGATTATCTGTCTGAGATGTACACTATTTTTAGATACATATCTGGGCCCTAGCATTGTTCACCGAGCTGCACTTCGATTTTCCCCAAAATCCGATTTTTTGGGTTGAGGCTGTAGGGCCCCTCTCCTCTCGAGAGAGGAAACCCTCCGAATTCAATAGGCACACCCCTGTCGTAGCATGGGTCTCACAAAACTATGCCTGACACGGTCCAGGGACTTGTGACTGAGTTGGTGCTGTGGGGACCAACGTACCCATTGTTTTCGGGTAAGAGGATCTAGGGACTGTAACGCCGGCGTTCACCAAAGAGCAACGCTACGGTGCGCCTTTTTGTCTGGGCTACTTACTCGAGGAACGCGCTATCCCCACCCGAAACATGCCTTCCAAGAGGTTTGCCCTTGCATCCCGACCAATACGAACACCATATGTGCTAGTCCTCCAAGATATATACTATTTTTAAATAGAAGTCTGACACTAACCGGCACCACCACTTGTTCGCTTGCTTGAGGACCCCGACCACGGTCAGACGACAAAGAAAAAAAGGCAGAATCTTCTCTTCGACACGATTTTCACACATAAAGATAGCAGCGCCACGTTACCACCTGTTGTTGCGGGTTAGGGGATCCGCCCAGTTAGGGGATCCCTTTGCCTTGGGGGACCCCCTCGTATCTTAGCGGAGTTCCTCGTATCTTAGAGGAATCCCTCGTATCGCGATTGCCACGACTCTGACGTGGTAAACTCTTATAGTTTGACTTTGACCACACCGGTCGTTCCAAGGAGATCATTGCAATGTGACTGGTGTGCTCCTTTTTTCCTTGAACTGGCTCTTTTCATGCGTACGAGCGATCGTCGCGGCATGACTGGCCGGATCCTCCGGTTCCCATTTTCCTTACACACTCCCCAAGATCCAATGGCACAGCAGTAGTGACATACCAGGTAATTGACAATTTTTGAGATCCTGGCAGGCGTTCCTAATACGAGGCATTCATTCACTGCCAGGAATGGGATGCACTTCACTTTTCCTGGCTTCTCAAGTCGACAAACGAAACGAAAGCACCGCGTGCTGAGCCGCATCCAACAATTCGAATTTGCTGCAGTATGTACTTGGTACGCGTATCTGAAATGTGTAGATAGTCGCGGCCAGCACTGCGGAAAATGCAGGCACTGCCTGTGGTTAGCTCTCGCCCTTTGTCGTGACGAAGGAAGCGTACGGGGCAGTGAACTTCCAGAAGTCAGCTACTCCCCCAATTGCGGCACTCAGTGCTCGAGTCCCAATGACTCACAGCGCAATAACTCAAAGTGAGGGTTACGTGCGTCAACTCAATATGTAGTACATACCTGGTACATATCAACATGGATGGTGTGTTCTCCGCAGGCCACCTGGGATCATTGGGGAGCTCAGAGACTGGGTATCGTGCTTGTGGGAAGGCAACCTGAAGAGCTCTACGCATCTATTGTTTCCTGCTGCGGTCCGGTATGGCGATGTGATACAGCAGCAGCATCGACGTAGCCATACAACTATTAACATTGATAATATATCAGACGAACACGGGTCGAAGACATGCTCCAAAGTATCGAGTTTTTGTGCGCATGGCTAAGATATGGCGGTGACGCGAGTATCGTGTATTTTATTTTGAGCAGGTTGTGTCGGGCTTCGAGAGCTCTTCCTTCAGTTTTGAAAATTCAGCCTCGAGGGAACGACAGAGGTGTGCGACCGACAGCGTTCTGCACTGCAGTGGCTGGGCTTTTCCTGCCGAGTCTGTGGAGTTGGCCCTTGGTCGATCGGTAGTATGTTGATACAAAATGCATGGCCTAAGGGTCACGAGGGAAGCGGTAGTCGTGGAATTATTTACGACGTGTGTAATTTTCTTCGAGAGAGCTTCCTAGGGCTTTCAAGAGCCAGCCTCGAGAAACGATAGCGAAGGTGGGTGTGCAACACGCGGTCTCCCGCATTGATCGGACTTCGACTACTGAGGCCGAGTCCTGTGGAGTTGACCCTTGGTCGATCGATGCGATGCTGATACATTTGCGTACCTGGCGTGGCCTACAGATCACGCAGGTGCGGCAGTCGTGGGATGTTACAATTGTATACTGCCACAAGCTTCGAGAGCTCTTCGATCAGTTTTGAAGAGCCGGCCTCGAGTAAAAGTTGAGAAATGTGCAACAGACAAAATATCGGCACTACAGTAGTAGCTTGGCTTTGGCTACTGAATCTGAGCCCTGTGGAGTTGGCCCTTGGCCGCTAGGTACCTTGCTGACCGTATATATTCTCACTCTACTGCTGCTGCTGCTGCTGGACACATGCACGGCAAACATGCACGAGGGGGTGAAAAATCGAAACAATTATCTAGAATCGAGAGGAGGATAGCCCATGCACTGTATGGTCGCGCGAGTCTATATCCGCCTCAAGGGTTCAAATCGGTGATATCAAGCGGTCTGGTATCACTCTGTGTATCGCTGCCTGCTCACCTGTGTCCCAATGCGGCAACTCTGGGGCGTCTTTGCTACGGACTTCAGACACAAAGCACAATACCCACTGCTGTTCCCGTGCATTGTGCGGGTTTTGCTATCCTTGTAATGGGATGTTTCGCTTTTTTTTCACACAAGCGAGGCCAACAAATTTGCCGCCAATTTGCGCTCGCCGAAAAACGGCAGGCGAAGCTCTCCCTGTTGATCATGCTATCCAGGGCAATCAATAATAGGAGCATGCGCTTTCGACACAAAAACGTATGCGTTTCATTCAAGTGGGCGCAGTGATCGGACTTGTATCAATCTCGGGTGGATGCTTTCTCAAGTGCTAGATCTACTCTCCCCGGTTGTTGCCCTTCGGCGTTCCCGATACGATTGATTCCCCCCGCTATTCAAGCGCTCCTCCTCAAGGGCTTCCACTCGTCGCGCTAGCTCCTGGTTATCTCGCACTAGTAGGCAATTTTCCTGCGGGTGGATGGCGTGCAGTTGACGTAGAACAATATGCGTCCGGTATCATAAGTCAGGAGCATACAGCCGTAGCGAAACGAGATCCAGGAATCGCTATCCTACACTCGAAATGAGATTGCGCGCGTTCGTGTACAGTTTTCCAGCCTCTCAATTTGAGTCGGGCCTTATGGGTGTCATAGAGCAGCACATGTCACCGAGCGTCGACATCGCGGCAACGCCAATGTGCCGGGCGGTATGTGTGTTCGGGAATAGGGTGTTAAAAAAGAATTTGAGGTAGTGGGTCTCTGTTAATCTGTTTCCTATCACTTTGTCCCAAGAACAAAATGACCGTTTATATATCAATAATGAATCAAAACGGTCCTTATTTTTCAAGACAGATTGGTATATACGAGAAATCCTCACCCACGAGACATTATTTTTGATGCGTGAAAAAGTGACCAAAATCACGTGTTTTACAGTAGTGCATGTACTCTGTATTCTATCAGAATCGGCCGCCATCAAGGAACACCTAATCTGAGAGCTTGCCGGGGAATCTGAATGTGAAGCGATCCTACTGCTGTAGTTCAACCTTGGGCTTTGACTATCATGGATTTAGTGCGGCGCTCGCCGCCTAGCACATTTTCTACATGCAGCTGTCGTAGCGTCCGTAGAACAAGTGAGCCTACGACTGTAATGGGCATGTACATTATGTTCATTTTTCAAGAAATACCGTGGCACGCCGTGGCACCACCTGCGGAAAACCCATCTACGGCATCTTCCACGGAATACCACCGAACCCTCCACGGACCTCCACGGCATACCACTGAACCCTAACCCTAACCCCCACCCTGACCCTAATCCTAACCCTAACCCTAACCCCAACCCCTACCCCAACCTAGGAGCCGTGAACATTGGGGCCGTGAACATCGGGGTGACGTGGGGGTTGCCATGACATTCCGTGGGGTGACCATGGAGTGCCGTGGCGGTTGCCGCGGAGGTTGCCATGGTACCACCCGTGGCATACCACGGCATCCCCCACGGCGTACCATGAATTGCTTTGCCACACCATGGGATGCCATAGGGATGCCATCGTATGCCACGGGTGTTACCATGGCCATGCCACGCCAAAACCCAAATAGTGTATATCCCTGCTATTAATATTAGGCTTTTTCTTGTTCGTGGGCCTATACAAGTACTGTACTACACCCTACAACAGCAGTACGTATAGATGGCACTACGTTAAGCAGCACGCTTTTTTTTCTTCGCCACAGTATTATCTTAGCCCTTCCCTTCTCTCTGTCCCCTGTCATTGGTCGTAATCAGATCCGGGGGTCACACAGCAGCAGGCTCTCCTCCCCCCTCCCCACTGCGGTTCGTGTCTTTCGCTTTCGTTGCTAGAAGACCTTAACCCTTTTTTCCCCTCGTCCACTTGAGTCGAGTGGCGCCTACGCACGCTACGCGCTCTCAACAGTTGACTATTTTTGTTTCATGCTTCACGAACAAGCGAGAACTCACGATGTCACGCTAGCAGTACTCGGGGGTACCACTATTGTAGCTCAACGGGACCACCGTGTGCGGTACTTGCGAATATAATCTACCAGCACAGCAGAAGGGTAGAACGGTCTTCATGCCTTGTTCACAGGTATGCAGACCTGTCATATGGTATCATCATAGCGGTGTCTGGCACCCTCTTACGTTGTCCTCCGTTCTAAACCTACCGTTGACTACGGCAGCTCTCGCGACAAACACTTTCATCCAGCACATGTGACCGTCCAGCTTTGATGGTTCAGTGCCTCAGTGTTGCTATAGTTTTAGGGTTCGGCTTAGTACTTCAACTGAAAATCCCGAGTTTGTATTCATAGAGCCAAGCCCCAACGCCAGTCATGCCCCGGCGCACCTAAAGTAGGTATTGTGTCGGGGGGAATGCAGGGATATATCTTACTCTCATGACACTCGTGGCCGTAGATTTTGTCACCTCCCGAAGTTGTGCGATCTGCTCCATCTCGGCTGTCAGCCTGTTGACCTTGTCGGAAAGATTTCCAGCGAGGGTCACCCATTCTTGCGCCTCGTCCGCGAAATCTTGGCCCAGGGTTCGCTCCTCCTCACACCTTTCCTGAAGGCCTTGGGACTCCTGCAGTCGTGCGAGAAACACCATCACGAGCTGCCCTTCAGATTGAATGTATCGACAGTTAAAAGGGGTTATAGTATATATATATACATTATATTTCCAATAGAAATTTATGTAAACCAAACAGCAATCTGTGGAGAATTCAATTGCACGTATTCGCTGAACCATGCACGGCGCTACCCCATGCCGCCCTTGATTGTCATCTTCCGGGTTTCCTTCCCGGTGTACGTACTTAGAACCCGCCACCGATATACTGCAGTACCGCTACGATGTTTGCAAGGCGAGCAAACAGATGTTCAGGTAGCTCACACGGCTACCAGTGAACGATTTGCTCTGCGGCGGTTGTTGACCTTCTGGCCAGCGTGGGTCGGCTTTTGCCACGGAGAAATACAACAGCCTTGAAGCACGAGCCTAAATAGGATGTATAGTGTAAAGAAGACGGCCTCGCGATCGCGCTTGAGCGTCGATACTCTACGGTAGGGCTTCTCCGGGACATGCACGCGCACAGTCTTGCAGGTACGACTTCCCGTTAGATTTGCTCACGCAAATACCTCACCTGCATAGCCACCCAAAGCATGTGATCCTTCACGCCCAGCGCGTGTTCGTAACGGTCTGCTCTCCGAAGGACCTCCAGCCTTTCCGCCGTCTCGTGCTGTTTCGCGCGTAACGAGGAGGCAATCACTGTGGTGAGGTACTAGCGACGCCCAAAACTGCCGTCTCATTACATGTGCTGACATGGGGGCCGCGTTGAGAGTTGAAAAAACCCTACAAGTACTCGTAGTGCATTCGGGGTTGGAGGTCTCTTGTATGCGGGCAACTATTCGTCACGGTTGGTACCGGTCCCTCACAGAGTGCCGATCGCGGAAGATAGTCCATTCTCATAAGCACCGCCACAGTACTGCTGTGATGACGCAAGTGCCCCTTCTTCACTCGACGGAAAGGAGCCGGGGTGGTGACCACTTGTATGATTTTTTTCTTCGTGACGTTTCCTCTCGGCGGCACCTTGCCCGGCGCAAATATCCACGTGTCATTGTTTCCATGGATATGCTATACAACGGGTGCCTACGGTAGGTGTCTAAAACTGTTATTTGAGCTCGGCTCATTCACAGCACAATTCAAGGCACAATTTTCGACCCTCACCGGGAAGTCGTCGGCTCGAACGTCGATGCTTGCTTCGAAAGGTCTGTTCGCCACGCGATCAATAGAGTTGCACAGCTCCGGGTAGGACTGGATGAGTTCCACCATCTTCTCCGTGCCGTCCAAGTTGTGAGGATACCTGAAGGCCAACGGGTCTTTCCATGTGAAACAGTGTAACGGTGACACCAGTTCAGTCAAGGTCCAGTCACTCGGGTTCGCAGACTTGGGCTGGCAGGCTTAGCGCAAGACACCAAGTAGTCATGCTCCGCATCAAAGCGCCTCGAAGATTGAGCTGCCGTCCATCAACAACTTATGTAGCATGTTGTCCCCTGGTGCGCCTACGTGCTGCATGCATACGGTACTACGGGACATAAATTATATATCCCTCCGTGTCTACTGTAGTTCCGCGCCACACTGAAGCTCGTCTGCAATCCACCTCGAGCAGCGGTTAGAGACCAATATTCACGACCGTAAACCGACCATAGACATGTGCACACGCTACAGCACTGTCTCCATCAGTAGCTAGTGTAGGCAGTGTTGTCCCTCATACAACCTCATTTGGTTAAATATGGAGTACGAGGCGCGTACCCTCAGACCTGCGTCGCGCGCGTATTCCATTGACACCTTGCATACCAGTAGCTGATCGGAAGTGCATCCATTGAAGGTGGCAACGTCACAAACTTTGAAACGCTTGTGATCCCATTCCTAGACGTACCGGGTCCAACATCTGCCGTCGTATTTTGACGACGTATGTGACGTTACAACTACCCCTACAATTGGTTGAAATTGTGGTGGACCTGCCCCAAGATCAAGCCCCCCTCCGTTCTCACCAATCAACGCCTAGTAGTAGCCGCTGTGCTGGGAATTTCTACTCGGGATGATGTGAAATACGTACAGGTCGCAAGACAAAGGCAACGTGCACACGAACTTGGGAGCTGAAGTCACGGCTCTTTGTCAGAGGCCTCATACTGGAAGACTAATAGTCCCGGTGGGATGAACGACGCTTGCAAGAAAGCGACAGACGAAGTCTATTTGGAGCGAACCGGATAAGACCGGCAGTCCGTGCCGGAATACGCTCTACCCCGGCATGCTCACGTTGATTTCGCAATCAGATGGGGTACGTTCTAGCGCAACATCTTCAGTAATTCATACGCGAGTGATCCACCGTGCATGGGTTTGGCAGTCCTGACCAGGAGGTTGTACGTAGAAATTCTTATGAAACTATACTAATATATCAGCTGTGAGTTTTATCGAATATGTGGTTAATACTCATTTTTTCAACCTACGCGATACATCGGGCGTGCTTGTTTTATAATCCACTATAACAAGGTGGTTGTTGTGTATTATACACAGAGCCCAGGGCGTCTGCTTTAAATAAATGATATCAATACGCCCCCTCGATGGAGTCCTATTCCCAACCCTTTGACGACTGCAGTCGCGTCTTTGGGGCGAACCACTGAAAACAAACAATCTCAATACGCCCCCTCAATGGAGGCCTATTCTTGACACTTTAACGACAGCCCCGTTTTCAAGACGAACCACTCAGAGTCTGAGCAGTTTGTCCCAACAACGGGACTCCAGTACTGAAAGGGATAATTACCACTTCAGCACGGTAAGAAGAACGGCACTTCGGGCGACGGTAAAAGCGATTACACGGGAGAGGAGAAAAGCAACGCTTTACTCCAGCTTCAGCAGATTCTTCAGCAGCAACCTCCCAAGTTTCACCGGCAGCTCCGACATATGCTACACGCCTAGGTGAGGCTGCCATTTTAACCGGGAGATACAGTGCGTTCAGCAGGACGAACGGAACTAGCAGCGAGGTGTGACAAAATATCACGAAACTTCCTACTGCGATGATACCGTGGCTTCCATTTGCCTATTGAAGGGGTTGTGGCCCGGCAGTGTCTCGCGACGCCTGGCCCGGAGTGCAGCATGAGGTCGCAGTTTTGTGAAGATGCCACAAAGTGTTTTTTTCTAGAATGAAACGGTCGAACTGACGCGGGATTCGTGGTGCCCGTCAACTGTGCAGGTGGAAGCACTACATGTGTAGAGGGAAAAAACATTTTGAACTCACCCTGCTGAGGGAGGCGCAAAAGCTGAGGTCGGGGATGTGGTGACCCCAATTACCTACGGGTTATTAAAATGCAAAGAGGGTGACAGTGCATCGGACACGGGACAAACGTATGGAAATTTCGAAGAAACCTAGGCAGATTAGAATACTGGACTGACGCGGCACCGCCAATTTTCTTGGAGGTTACAGGCGCCCGCGTAACTCCACTCAACCAGCAGCATATGGTCCGATAGCTCCGATCTACCAAAGTTGGCACACTCCCAGAGATTAAGGGAATGGGGTTCACACGACAGTGAAAAGTAGCAACCCCTACATGTTGATAACACCTTCAGACCAAAAAACATCAAGTGGATTCATTTTTGCTTGGAAACGAAAAAATTTACGAGCACTCCTACTTAAGCGTTAGCAAATCCGACGTTGGATGAACCAACAGCGCCCAAAGATTCGCTCACGGTAGTCGCAACCTATACGGTATGAAGCCCAAAAGAGAGTGATGCAAAAGCGATACACAAGGGGCTTATGTACTGATTCTCACAAACGCATTGATGCAAGGATGACGCAAATACACAAGTGTGGATTACAACATTGGATCACTGCCATTCTCCTCCGTCACCTGCTCCGCTATTGTTTCAACCCCCTGCAGTTCGGCAGTTATACTGTTCATCCCCTGGGCCAGCGTCGCCTGCGTCAACATCGACATCCAAAAGTAAGCGGGTTGCACCGGAACGGGGACTGGTTAAACTGATGGCAAGGCATTGTCTGGGGGGGGATTCAACAGCCGCTCCAACCGATGGACAGTCAACCCACTGCCGTATGCCTCGCGATTAAAGGTTTTCTTCGATCCCCTGCGAGTGCGAGAACATATATATACAAGTGACGCGATGAGCAAGATAGGTGGCCTGCCGTAGCTAAAGAGTACAAAACGGAGACGCGGGCGCATAACCATCGAGGATAATCTGTGTTGGGGGAAAGACATCTTACAGGAGAGGCCGGGTGGTCATTCACAGCAGTGCTGAGGTGTGTCCGCAAATGCAAAGGTTCACACCGAGTTGAAGTCGGAGACGTGGTTCCCTTGCCCTCCACCCCGACACAAACGCACGCACCCACTCCTTGGCAGTAGTATCAAAGCAAGACCAAAATATCAAATAGGTATGAACGTCTTGCACGACCCACCTTTTCCAAGGAAACAGTGGTTGAATTCCTCGTGTCTAACTCGTCGGTAAAACCCGGCGTGCTCCGTCCCAGCATTCTAGGGGTACAAGGGTCTGTGGTCATACGACTAGGGCCTTGGATGGCAGTGAGTACACCCCTCCCCTCCCTTCGGTTTCTCTCCACGCGTGTACCTCTCTCTTTACGGCATCAACCAAAAATATGACGAGCATATCTAGGGGGTCTGTGGTGCGGCAGCGTCACCGCCGTATGATACCTGCTTGAGAGCCTCTACCGACCGCAGCCGTTCCACGATGGCGCCGGCATCGGCTAATGTTTCCCTTTCCACCGCCGCCTTGGCCGCCTTCACCTCATCGGCTCGACTGTGAAACCGCCGCCTCAGCTGCAATAGCTGCTCCCGCACGGGCATCAGCCTGCTCGATGCCAGGGTCTGGCAGAATAATGCATCCCCGTCGTCGGAGTCGATGTCGGGGGAAAAAAATAATCGTGTGATGTGCGAGGGGGGGGGAACGAGGGGAAATCGCTGGGTGGGTGGATGAGTGGATGGGTGGATGGATGGGTGGGTGGCGAGGTAGCGGGGTGGGTGGGTGGTCGGATGGGTGTGGGTGGGTGGATAGGTACAGTGGGTTGGACACCTCACCGCGTGGGTAGGCAGGTAGGTGGGTGGGTGGGTGCATAGGTGGGTGGATGGATGGGGCTTTGCCGAAAACGAAATATGCGACATGGGCTTCTGCACGCGTTCATTACGTTCCCCTCTAGGTCAATGGTTCGTCCACGAGCTGGCGTCGGACAGGACCACGGAAGTGCCGAGGGGATAAGCGGCAGGGATCAGAAGAAGGCTGGAGTTTAACACGGACTAGAAGAACAAACACATCGTTCAGCGTGGTTCTCGAACCACTAGGTATGGTGCCGGTGTGGTATACGTTCGAGACAAAAATGAAGCAGCCTCTTACGTCGTTGTCGCTGACAGTACCTGGAGTCGCGACAGTCGTCTGGTGTACGCCTCGCTCAGTGGCACCACCGTATGCCCCAAGGACTGCTGTGATGCCACCGCTTCTCGAGTCAACGGGACGCCCGTCGTTTCATCGTAGTGCGTGATCGAAGGTCCGCCTGATGCCGACGGTGGCGGTGGAAAATCTCTGAAGGTCGTCTGGGCTGCCTCCTTAGTCGGGGCCGGCGAACGTTCCTGGGAATTTAATGTTTCAATGGGCGACCCGATGGGAAGAGTACCAAGTGGTATCTGGAAGAGCAGCAGAACTCGCGTGCCCTCAGTATTCTGCTAGCAACAAGCAGGGAAGAGCTTGACACTCCTTGCTTGGTAAATGCCACGCTCTCTGTCGGATTGAGGTCGACGTTGCCACACGAGGTCGTCGATACCAGTCCGACGGACTCGTGAGCAATTTAGCAAGCAAAAGAGTATGAATGGACACCCTCCAACCACAATGTCTTCCCGGTGCTGAGCATCACAACGCAAAAATTGCGTAAAAAGGGCCCACCCCGACCGGCGGCCTCATGGCATCCGAAGACAGTTGCTGTATCATCGCCTCTGAATCGTCTCACTTCAACATTTGACTGTCTGTCTAATCGTACAGTAGGACCCAATCGGTACCTCTAAGAGGAAGAATGCGAAGAAAGACCGAATACATCCGTTGGATGGCTAAATCTCGATCACACGACCATTTTTCACGGTACGTTGGCTTGCACCGTTTCGCTAGCAGATACCATGCGGAGAAATTGACCGGTCGCGGCTTTCAAGGGAGGCGCGGGCTCGAAGTGTAGTTGAGGCTTGTGGAGGGGGGTGGCCCAAAACACACGGACAAATATGCGGGAGGGGGGGGGGGTATCCTCCCCGGCAATTCACCCGCGGGCATGAGCGTATACTGAAATGGCTACTTCGTGTCGATCATTTAATGGGACTCAGTCACTGGACCTGGGAGGGAAACACGCAAAGTAGTCAAACCTCCCTACTCGCATGCGACACGGTTGGAGTCGATGGTAGAGGGGAAAAAAACAACATCGCGCCGAACAAAACGAAGCCGGCGGTATGATTTCAGGTTGAGGTAACTGACCAAAGGGAAAGGGGCAGCGTTTTTTTCGAAATACGTAGCACGATGACATCAAAACCGAACATATGGAGTCGTTCCGAGAGTTTTTTATTTTCTCTTTTGTACGCAAGCGTCATCAGCCGGTCGAGGTTCAGGCACCATCACCGAGTTCAGTCACAAACGATCGAGTCAAAGACATTAGCGTGGGGACTCGAGTCGTCAGCCCTCAAACACGAGCACACACTAGACCCGAAAACACACCATGATACACGCCGAAGTAAGAGATAAGACGTGTGGCATACACTAGAGCAGCAAAGAAGGGAACCACCCTTGCGGAACTTGGAACCCCCGAGATGTGTGCTGTGCCGAGCACGCCCGGCACAGCAGCAGCTCCGCTAACTGTGCATCGGGCTCTCACCTCTGACGTAGCGTCACCAGTGCAGCCAGGTCTAGTTCCCCGAGCCACAGCCGCCTCCTGGCTGCTGCCGCTACCACCGTTTTCGGCCCGCAGCCCCTCCAGCATGCTCCTCATAATCCGGTCAAAATCTGCGCGACCAAGCCTTCCATCCCCGCCCGTGTCGCACTTCTGGAATAACTGCCCGAACTGCAAATGGAGAAGGCACAGACCAGTTCGGTGTTTATCGAGGTGACGCGTGGTTACAGGGGAGGGGGGAAGCGGTGCGTCTCAGGGGTCAGCGGTGGCTGTTATTCACTGTGGCGCTCTTGAGCATTCCATACAGTTTGTTTCGACATGGAGAAGGCTATTGAGGGTCAAGCAGCCTACTGTTCGTGCTCGAATACGTCAGCCAGGTTTCTTGGAGGACGCCAAGGGGGTCATCTGGTCAGTTACTGATACCCTGTCCGGTTACTCCACAGAACGGTTACCCCATGCCCAAGGGAACACGGAGGGAACCGATACTACTCGCGCAGGCGTCGGCGGTAGAGAATATCCATAATGGCAAGCCCTAGTTGGTGAGAGTACCGCCAGAAATGTCGAAGCGAGCCGGCGGTCCTGCGGCTCATCTAACGATCGAGAATAGACACGACCTGTCAGCAAGTCGAATTTGCGAGGGGCTCCATTATCCGGGCCAATCTCCACCTTCGCTGCTTTCCGCAGAGCGGACGTAACCGAAACGCGTGACCGAAAAATTGCCAGCAATTACATTTTTATGGGGATGAGCCGGCACCATGAGACCGCTTTACATGCGGTGGAATTCGCCCCCCAAACGAGTGCGCCGACAAGTAAAGTTTATACATCGTAACAGCTGAACCCGGCAATGGTCTCTGCGGCCATGATAAGGGTAAGGGGTGTACTTTTGTGCCTCAAGGAAACTGATGAGAGGAGGTCCTGATTTGATTAACTACACGGATGTATCCGCGAACCCATTCGCAACTTGCGAATGATTTCGTTGGACTATATGCGTGAGCCCACTTGATTGTTCATGGGCTCTCCAAGTCGGCTTTGGGTGAATGAAAAAAAGAGTCATCTTGCCATATAGGAACATGAGCAGAACAAAGGGTATTCCTTCTACCATGACCGTACCGGCTGCTGACATCGACTCAGTTCGTTTGATACAGGCAAGGCTGACCTTCCGAATGAAACCCACCCCGGATTGCGTTCCGTCGGTCGCCAGACCAAACGTCGAAACGTTTAACGACACGACAAAGGTCATTGTTGCACGAGCCCAAAACCCTGCATCGAGCACGTATTGCGTTCGAAAATACCTCAAAAACCTTGTC
>JBBMHQ010087518.1:0-11005 GCA_037834295.1 Postelsia palmaeformis | reverse complement strand
GGGATGCGATGGTCTAGGGTCAGACGACTACGGCCATGCAGGAGATCGAGGACATATCTCCTATCGAGTACACCCCCCCCCCCCCCCCCTATTGTGGCGCTTACGGCAAGCAGGCCCTCTTATACACCTTTTTGTAAAAGCTCACCCACCCGTTTGGGGACGAATCACTTTGAGTCACGGCACGTAGAGTCGAACGATGGTTGCGCAGGATGAGTAAAGAGGCGATCACAGGTTGTTGCCGTGGTCTCTGCAGGTGAATGTCGCACCTTCTCTCTCAGGCGGACGGCTTTTCCAGCTGTCTCCAGATGCTGCACCATCGTAGGAAGCTCAAGAGCTCGCTCAACGGTGGAGTACTTCTGCAGAAAGTCGAGTTTCATTCGGACGGGTACGAACAGTGCACTCCAGGACGCCTCTAGCCGCGCCTGAAGAAAGGCCAATGATATATGCGCGAGGGGGGGTGAGGGTTGGGGGTGGTGTACTTATCATCGTGCATGGCCGTAGTCGTATGACCATAGACCCTCGCATCTCTACAATTCCGGAACGGAGCACGTTGGATTTTCACTCACCAGGCAGGCATTGTGGGGGGCGGGAGAAACGTGGTGTTGTGGTACTTATGTGTGTAAGGTCGGCGAATACCCTACAGTACATTGATGGGTAGCTCTACTGTAGTACTGTGGCAACGCAGCCAGATCAGGGACGATAAGTCAAGCATTAGACGAGGATGGGAGAGGACGAAGCCACACTGAGTACTCGGGGGATTGACGTTCATCGAGGAGGGTGTGCCACACATCCAGACGGTGCGTTGAACGCCAAATCTTTGTGTGGAGCGCCAGACAATAACCGGCTATATCGACGACAAAAATAAAGCATTCCAAAATAGCCACGACAGAAAAGCGGTGCGCAGAACCGTGTATGACTTCGAGGGGCGCCACCTATTGCGGAGGCTTCCGACGAGTGTGTATTGTTTTACGGGTCGATGTGATGTTGGTCTGTCGCGAATCGGAGAAGTTAGCAGGGCAAAGAGCGGCCCGATGCGTAGTTGCACCTCGCATCACTTTGTTTTGGGACTTATCACACACCTGTAGCTCTGCCGAGTTCGAGCTTCCTTCAAAGGGTGCCTTGACGATGCGCTTGCTTTCTGCCTCCCACCTGGAGCCGAAATTTTGCCAGCCTTTCGGTCCGCCCCACTCGTTTTGGCCGTCGCTGCTAGAAAGGATCCCACCCAAGTGACCCCTATCATCATCTCCTTCTCTGCTACCGTTGGAGACCTCATCAGCAATATCGACGCCTTTCCCTGCCCGGCCCGCGAAGGCGTTGACGGTGCCCTGGGCAGCCCTACGCTCCGCAATATCGCCCCCTTGCATGGATTCTAAGAATACGTTTGTAAAACCGTCGCCAATGCCGTCCCTTTCTTTCAAACGACGGCTTCGGGGGTCAACACCGCATGAGTTTCCCGCAGAGTGTTGGCCCCGTTCACCACTTGACTCTCGAGTTGAACTTGCGACGCTGGGCGCCGACATTAACCCCTCCCCGATGAGCCCGCGGCGTCGGTTATCTTGAGCTTGGGCGGTGTGTCGCCCAACAACGTCGATAACGTCGAAGTCAGGACTCAGAAGGCCGGTCGTGTTGACCCCGGCTGAGTACAGAGCATCGCCGGCCCTTCCCCCGCTGTGGCCAGCCTTATCGTAGTAGTTCTTAAAGTGTCGGAAAACGTCGTCCCTCTTCGAGAGATCATTCACTACGCTGCCGTTGCCATGCTGGGCTTTTGCCCCACCCGCTGGTTGGTGCTTCCATTTTCCCTCATATCCGCTCTCCTGTCGAAAAGCCAGATCAGACCGCGCCTTCATCTTCGGCCATTCCGAGCGAAACTCGTCCAGCGTTGGCACGTGACCCACGTCTTCGTACCCAGGGATCCCGACAAACTTGTCCGCCGCGGGTGCGAGCGAAGACGTCTCGTCGGTGGACGGTTCGCCGCCTTTGTCGCTCTCTTCACCCAAGAACCCGCTACCCTCGCCACTGGTAAGCGCCCCCTTTTTTCGGCGAGAAGAAACGCCACGAGTTTCCCCCGCAGTCCGCTCGCCACTCTTTCCCTGCGTCACGCCGTTGCCCCCTTTCCCCTCCTGCTGGCCTTGTTTTCTGCTGGCGTGGCTGTCACCTGCCGACCTCAGCGGTGTGCCGTCGTGCTGCGTATCGTTGTCTGCAGGGAATGTTCCTTTTGAGCTGTTCAGGGCGTCATAGTACGAGCTGTCTTTTGAGGAAGGCCGTAAATTGTCGGATGATAGTTTCAGGCTGCTGGAGTCGGTGTGTGTTCGAGCCGCCACCGCCGACGCTAGCTTGCGGTGGGTGCTAGGCGAGGCCGTGCTAGGTGACCCAGCCTTCGCTCTCTCCGCTTCAGCTGACATCTTGGCCCACACTGCGTTTTCAATCTTGGTGATGTCAACCCTGTTGTTGAGATCTGCCCAAAACTGAGTGTGCACCCTGTCGTAGCAGATTCAAGTAGGCCAACGCACACGTTGTGATATTGTGTTGTTTCGGTTTGCCCTCGTAACTCCTTAGCTACGCATGAAGAGCATACGGTGAAGTGCACCCCCGAAGATAGCAGTACAAGAGGGGGGAGTTGCACGGCATATACTTTGCGGGATACTCTTGAGGGAAGAAATGACGGTTCCGACGAATTAGGTGAACAACATAATGTTGTTGTACCTGATTTTGCCTTGTCTTTTACCTTTACTTTGTTCCACGCTTGCTTGCGTACCTGTGCGCATTTGCTTCTGGATGGAAGATGCCGGTCTGATCCAACGACTCCTGTCGCCGAGTGTAGCGTCGTTTCGCGCCGTAGACAATCCTTTCCACCGCCTCCTGCACCCGCCCATCGAAGTCCGCCCTCTTCTCGGCGGTCATTCTGGCCATCCTGCGCGCTACCTGTGGCTGGAGAACACGCCTTTCCGCCGTCCCAATGTCGGCGGCGCGCTCCTTACTCTTCATCAAGACTGCGACCGTCTGGCTTCAACGAAGAGCGCGAGCGCCACGGAAACGAGAGACGCGAGGTGGGTTCCACTTCAAGGTTCAAAGTACGCCCGAGTTAAAACTCTCGTGTTACGGACGAAGCGAAGGGCGGCAGCTTCAATTTGGTTGGATCGAGTTTCTGACAGAACGTCAATCTCAACGTTCACGTGTTGTTATCGCCGTTTGTCGGCTTATCCACCGTAAAAACAGCTTGCCGAACAAACCGGGCGAGACCTACGAAGCGTCCTGGTGTACCGCAGCCGACGGCCGTCGAAATTACCTCGGCATTTTTTCTTCACACTCGTTCGACGTACTGCAGTTTTGGAACGAAACCTCAACAGATGCCACCGCCATCTACTGCTGCTGTTAGGACTACGTTAATTTCCTGTATTCATAGCACCTCTAATAATGTATATACGAACGTTGAGACTCGATCCTTGCGGCTTCACCTTCTGCAGCCCACGAAAACAGTCATCGTACGTGTATAGAGCTACTATGCTGCTTGCTGTACATATTGCCGATCCAGCAGTAGATAGAAGCACGCATCGGCCCGTACCTGTAGCATCTCTGTTAGGAAGCAGCATCAGTACGGATGCGGGTTGTGCTGGATGTCGTTGGGCAAAGCAAGATACACCCAGAGGTACAGCCTACGTAGGCTCATTCTTATCGGAGAGTTTTTTTTCAGAATTCCCAAGGTTAAGTGTACTTGAGTACTACTCCTGCTGTATAAGTGGATAACCTCGATCCCAAAGCCGTACCACGTCTATCTATCGTATCATGTCTACAGAGTATCTCCTCCACTCCTCTGTTGGAACACATCCCGAGCATGAAAGTATCTGACGTGTTGACCATGGCTGACCTCCTTGACGTGATCAACGGATTCCATGTTCTCCTTCGTCACGCCCGTTGTGCTCAGCGTTATGACCTTCTGCTTGAGGATCGCTCTGGTCCTCGAGCTGCCCATACTCGATCGCGAATTGGGCTTGAACAGCGCGGCCCTCTTCGCCCATATATCCTCGGGCTCATACACAGCGCGACCACTCTTGTCTAGCCTACAGGTAGGGTAAATGTTGGCCTGTCGCACGGCGTCCATGCGGATGGCGTGCGCGAGAGGCGATATCGGCGAGCGTCGCCATCCTCGCTTCTCCGTCGACATCGTCCTCTCAACTACCACCATTAATAGCAATACAAGGACGATAGCGATGAGTCAGTCTTGTTGTGTCCGTATCTGGATGTACAACCTCGAACATTGTCGCTGCTGTTTACAGTAATAACACTACGAATACGGGGTGCGGGTGCATGATAAGACTCTGCGAGAATGACATACATACACCTGACAATCGTCGTGCAGTCTGAGTAATATCGTACGAGTTCCGAATTCTACGTACCAGGGTATCGTGTACACGAGTGAATTCTACGTATGGTGCGACGACGTATACATAATAAGTCCCACATGTCGACCAGAATGCGGCATAACTGTTCTTGAAACCGCCGTTTGGTTCCAGGATTTTCATTTTTTTTGCGGGCACAAACCTGGGAGGGAAGGGGGTAGGGTGTCATATGCGAGGGCAGGGGAAGGGAAGGTAGCAGGGGTAGTGCGCAGAGCGTGCCAAGGCTACTGGCTGTAACAACCTCGTATATCCACGCCCGGAGACGGCGCGACGAAAGACGGCGAACCATCGCGAGTCCCTTCTACAAGACAACCCAGCCAGAGTACATACGCGGATCAATAACTGCCGTTTTCCTGCATAAAGGAACATCGAACAAACGGAGAACTCGGCAAGGGAAGAGGACTGGCTCGCACAGCAGCATCGCACCGAAGTTAGGGCAGGGCCCACGCGACCCCTGTGCTCTGGCGGAACTTGAATGAGGTGGCCGTGAAGAGATTTCCCCCTCTTGTGTCCTATTGCCGCTGTACGCAGCGTGGCGAGCCGCTGCTCTGTCTGGCGAGGAGGGGGACTCAAGCTTTGCATGAGGAGGTCAAACACAAACGGTGAGACTGCAATGAGACTACTCCTGTATGTTACGCTGGTGCTCTCGGCCACCAGACCTGCAGCAGCAGTAGTTAGTGTTCATCAACCAGTACACCCAATCTACGAGTCAGGATGCTGTGCACCGAGACATGGGCTATATGTTGTTGTGTTGTAGGCCGCTCTGGTTCAGCGAACGGCTTTGTCTTCTCAAGCAGCGTAGCGACTGCTGTAGGTACATAGGTGTGACTTGCCCCTCTGAACATACACATGGAGGGAAGTCCTTGCCTCACAGCTTCACTGTGCAACCAGCCCACCTCAGCAGTTAAGCACGTACCCGTGGGACTCGTGTACCTAACCTCTTCGCAAACGTCGTGGTACTGGTATTAATAGTGCTGGTTTTGTCCTGAGTGGTCTATTAATAGCAGGTACTATAGTGCTATAATCAACCGAGGGAGCCTGCAGCGGCGGAGCGTGTGCGGAAAATGATTGATCCGATGCTACGAGTAAGGAGGTTTGTGTGACAACTCTGCGCCTGGCCAGCGGTCAACAAAGCAACGGGAGACAACCCAACCGCGCAAAAAATCTTGCGGCCAGACAGACATACAGACAGACAGACAGACAGACAACAGACAGACCGTGCGATACTTGCTCTGTATGGGCGGGACCACAGTCCGGCGCAGGAGGCCTTGTCCAATCAAATCCTACAGTAGATTTAGAACTGCAGTCCCGTTGTGAGGGACAATCCATACAAAGTGTAAGTAGTTTGGACCCAAAACGGGAGGTATCCAGTCCGGGCCGGTGAGGAGACGACATAATACATTCATTAGTATTATGGGGGGACATAGTAAATAGGACCTATTATTGTTAGTAAAAATAGGTAAATATATAGGTTTTTGTCTGTACCATAGGTCGTATTAACTATGGTTACCCGAAATAGTAATCTGATACGTACGCATCAAAATTAATATCATTTCGTATTATTAGTAGGAATAATTACAGCAGCAGTAACATCAACTCGCTCGCACCTGGTACGTACGTACGTTATGTGGCCGGCTGCTCCTTGTTATACGTACCGGTACTCCGTGTGCACGTGTAAACAATGCCGCCGCCGCCGCAGCAGCAGCAGCAGCAGTGGCACAAGGCACAGGCTGCCTAATACAACAGGCGGTACGTGGTCGTATGTGGTGCGTAGTCGCAGTACCCGGACCGCACCGGTCGTCCGGTAGTCCGGAATCTCAAGTGCTGACATACGTGCGTACGTCTCTGGTAGCATATTGGTATGATACGTGACGTATACGATACTCGAGAGGTTAGACATGCAAGCAGCAAGCAGTAGTGGTTATCCCATCCCTGGTGTCTGGTTCATGGCTGATTCCAGCAGCGCTATTCAAGACATACCGCGGACTGGTATGATATGAATATGGCAGTACAGCAGTGTAGTTGCGTAATTACAGAGTTCGGGGCCTTCGTTGAGCCACGGGCTGAACCTCTCGGGGAGGGTTCGCCTGATGCTCGACGAGTACAACTGCCGTTGTGCTGTTGTTGCTGTGCGTATGCCGCAGCTGCAGCGCGTATGTCTTCATTCATAGTATTATCGCGCAGGCAGGACGACCGTTCCTCAAGACGCCCCCTTCGTCAGCAGCAGCACAGCAGAAGCAGCAGCAGCATAAGACTTCATGCTTTTGTTCATTTGGTGGTATATATATCTTCGTACAGCAGTTGCTCTGTACATCGCTACGTGGGCATTACGAGCACCACAGCCTCAGCGGCAAACGCCGAAGTGCTAACACGTGAAGGCACCCTCAAGGTTGGCAAGCTGATGCTCTTAGGCAAGAGAAGGGGTACAGGAAGAAGTGACAGAGGGAGGGGCCTCAGAGTAGTACCGCACCACCTGGTTCCCCCACGCCGACAGTAGTTCCGCTGAATTTTGGGCACCCGGCGTCCTAAGCAGGTGATACGACGACGAAGATTTCACACGTACATACGGGCACATGATTATGACGAGTCTATAAGCACCGCGAAAGAGGACGAATCGCATTATGAGCGTCGCGAAACAGAACAGGTAGACATAGGGCAGGGGACCTGACTTTCACATTACCCCCCAGTTGTATTACTAGTGGTGTTTACGATTGGTCCTCCGCCAAAACTAAGTATGCACAATGGAGGCGGTTGCCCTGGGTGCTAAATGTGTGTGTGGTAGGCTCCGTCAAATGACAATGGGGAGGATATGTGCAAGGTGGCGCGTGTCCAAATACTATAGAATTGCAGAACATTCAGAAAACGCGAATGAATATGACAGGTGGCATTGACAGAAACAAAAAATGGCACGGTTCTTTGTACTATATACTTGCTCCGGTCTTTCTGGGTGGCGCGGCCTTCTTGTGTCCGAAGACGTGCTGCAACTCCGTTCAACACGCTGATTTTCAAATTTGGTACCTTGGTCACAGTGCAAAGTTTCCGGTGGTCCGAATACAGGAAGCACACGTTCGTCTACACTTCGGGCGACAACAGGGTAGTCGTGGCCTCTCTATTTTTATTTCGAGAGGATATCTCGGTTGCCCTCCGACATATCTGGGAGACTTGTATCTTCCGCTAAATCGACCGAAATACGTTGGAGCGAATGTGCGCCAAGGCAGGTGTTCCGACAGATACTGTAATTACCTTGCGGGACGCCTGTGTCATTTTGCGGTGGGGACATGACAGAACAGTTGTCGACGTGTGAAGCGCACATCGGTAGCCATGACGGGCCGTCAGAAAACGGGCCGCGGATCTTGTCAAGGGTGCTCTTGGAAGCTACATGACCCCCCGAAAATCTGATCAAGAACTCACCGCCAATCACTTGTTCACAGTGCGGTCGGTGGGCACGCTGTGGGAAGCATTCGCGGTCGATGCCGCTGCGGATGCATCAGTTGTCTCGCTCGCTTGATTGGAAAATATCACCCATCCTTGCGACCAAACCCCCTTGAAACATGTCCCACCGCCGGCCGTATAATTTCTTGCCGACAACGGCCTTCCGCTGAAAGAGGTCCTCAAATTTAACGATTTTCCCCTGACTCTGGGAGACATGACGTACACTGGCTTGTTTCTATCACGGCGAGCCATAGTTAATAGGACCTGGGGTCCACACAAAAGCCTCCATATTTACCTATTTTGAGTAACAATATTTGGTCCTATTAACTATGCCCCCCCGTCATACTACGGGGGGGGCATACTAAATAGAGCAAAATATTGCTAGTAAAAATAGCGAAATATGTAGACCTTTGTGTGTGACGTAGGTCCTATTTATTATGGTCCCCTGTAATACACTACAGTGATTGTCGAGTCTCTCGGCCCTTATTCTTTTCGAGATGGAGTCGGCCTCGGAGTCGGCGTAGCGGGGGGTTCAAGGACCATGTTGTCGTCCTCCGGCTGGGTGGCGTGGGTGGATGTTGGCGTTGTGATAATGGAGGGGGTCGGAGCTTTTGGGTTCCTTGAGCCCTCTGTCCTCAGCGGGACCAGGCTTCGTCGTGTGACAGGGTGGGTCGGGTAGGACCGGCAACGCAGAGCAAAGCCAGGGACAGATTCGGTTGGTGTATTTTACGTTACAATACCAGGCGTTGTAGCCGTTCGATGTATCAACCGAATGTGTCCCTACCCTAGCTTTGATCTGCGTCGACGGTCATGTCTGACCGACCCCGCGCTAATCCAAGCCCAGGTCTTACTGACGACACGACGACGACGACGACATGTTGGCCCTCGAGATCCTCGGCTACGCGGGCTCCGAGGTTGACTCCATTTCGCACTCGAATTATACGCCGGCATGCTCACCAGACGATCTATAAGCGTCTCCGTCTGCTTGGAGAGTTTGGGGGGGGGTCTGCCCCGTCAGGCGCAGCGCGGGGTGGGTCAGACATGACCGACAACGTGGAGCAAAGCCAGGGACACATTCGGTTGAGATCTCTCACGCGATACAGCCGTTCGATGCCACTACGGTACATACCTTTGCATCTATCGCAGCGGTAAGCGCCGAAGTCAACAAGCGAAAAGCAGCCTCGGGATGGGCAAGCTGGTGCAAGATTGGGCAAGAGGACGGGTCCAGGGGAAGAAGTGATAGAGAGAGGGGCTGCAGAGTACCGCACCTCCTGGTTGTTCCACGCCGACAATATATCCGCTGATTCATGGGGGCACACGAAGTCCCAAGCAGACGACACGACGACGAATACTTGTGTACGCATGATATGACGAGTCTCTGTGGACGCATGAGCGCCCCGAAGGAGCACCATTACGCAACGACGTATGTACTCGGTGGGACTGAGTCTTTGTGCGGGCATAAGCTCCCCGAAAGAGAACGTACAGACAAGGTGGTTTCGGCAGGAGAGCTGACACTCACGTTCGTTTGCATGAACTGCGTGCCTCTACCTCTGGACTCTGGTACGTAATCGCGTCAGGTATCAGGTACAGCAGTATCGTACTCCTTTGACCCCTTTTGAACCGCAGTCCCATTCTGGGGACAAACTACTTGAAAATAGAGTGGATTGCCTCCAACACGGACGGTATTGCGGTCCTGGAAGGGTTAACATGACAGTACGGTTCTTCTCTGACCCTGAAAGACGACACGTACAATGCATCGGAATCATATCGTAAAACAAAAAATTATATGTATGAAGAAGAAATGAATGAACACATGAACACACATCTATCTGATGGTGGGAGTACGACGGTACGAGTAGAACAGCCACTGAAAGACGAAGCCCGTACGTAGGCTTTGTTTGCGTCGGCAGCAAGCAATGCAGTAGAAGGAATGCACCTTCTCGCATTATCCCCTGGCATCCCGTCGGCGTGCCTCAGCTCCTCGGCCTGAGCGTCCCCCCCCCCCCCCCAGCATGACGGCCAGGCAGCCCACCTCGCGAAGTCGAACATGCCGGCAGACGTGATTTTTTTTTCGACAAGATGAATAAAAATATGCCCAGGCGAACCACACAACACACACGCGACTCAACGCATTACGCTAGATCGCCGGCGTACTCGACTCTAGTTGTCGTCCCCACAAGTGAGCTGTGGGGGTATGCTCTTCCGACACCAGAGCTCCTCATACCACACCCAGCCAAACCGATATCACACCTAGCCACACCTCGGTTGTCGTCATACGCCGCCGTGCACGTCTTTCAGCCCCAGCAGCAGTAGATGATTACACCCAACTCGTAGGTCAATCCTGCCCCTCACTCGGGTTTCCCCCAACACTCTCGCCGTCGCCGCCGGCGCCGCTCCTACTCTACTCTCGCTGCTGTTGTTGCTGCTGCTGCTGCTGCTGCCGCTGCTATTATTTATGATGCTGCTCTTGCTGCTGCTGCTCTTGCTGCTGATCTTGCTGCTGACTGCGCACTATGCATCACGCGTAGGGTAGTCATAGCGCCCGCCTCGCGGCCAACCATGCTCTGTGCCAGGGTCGGCGGTGGAGGCGGCGGCGGCGGTGGCGGTGGTGGTGGCCGAGGTAGCCGAACAATCTCTCCCGGTCGGACGGTGGCCGAGAAGGGGGGCGGCGACGAAGCGTGGGCAATCCGCGACAGCAACGGCGACGGTGGCGGCGATGGCGATGGCTGCAGTTCCACCAGCAGCCAGGGCGGCTACAGCGACTCCAGCGTGAACGGCGGCGAAGGGGGCGACGAAAGCACACAACTCGACGGCAACAGCGGGGAGTGGAGCGACACGGCGAGCGACGCTAGCGATAGCGATGGCGATGGCGATGGCGATGGCGACAGCCATTGCGGCGGCAGGAGCAGCGACCACGATGGCAATGGCGTCGTGATGGGCCGCGGCGGCGTCGGCGGTGGCATCGGAAAGGGCGACGAGACAGCGCGCATCGGCGCAGGTCTGGTCGAAGGTGGAAGAGCGGGTGGGAGTCGACGCGCGGGGCGAAGAGCCAAAATTGTTGGCGTTAGCGCTGGCGCTAGCGCTGCCGCCCCGGCACCCACGGGAGGTGCGAGACTTTCCTCGTCTCGCCGAAGTAATATCGACGGTCTCCCGGTTCAGGGAGATCGAAATCGAGG
>JBBMHQ010087507.1:0-11006 GCA_037834295.1 Postelsia palmaeformis | reverse complement strand
TTCAGGAAATCGCACCAAGCACGTATCGGCACTTTCCGGGCTCGATATTTGTGTGTTTTCCTTTCCCCGTTGCCTCTCCCCGCGTTTCGTCACATCCAGAGGGTTTGCTCAAGTTCCATGCGCGAAACGTCGCACAAGCCTGACACGTGTGCGTGCCATTTCAACTATTGGCTGTGTTTTGGACATTTTCGTCAATCCTGTCCTAAGCCTTCTCACTCAATACGCCCCAGACACGCTTTTTTCGCTTTGCTTCGTTGTAGTGTAGATGCGCCTGGGAAAAACGTGGTACCATTCGAAAAGCTTCTCTGTCACTCTCCAACCTTTTCGAAAGGGGGATTTTGACACCGGACACAGGCACAGTTGACCTTCTCGCTCTGTCGCGTGCTCCCTGTTTTTGCCTTGCCGCAGGCGCAGTACCGACAGCTCAAGTCGTTCCCGACGGGCCATGGGCTCAAGGTCCGGAGGTCTCACATCCATGGCTGGGGCCTGTTTGCGTGCGACGAGTTCCAGAAAGGTGCAGAAGCGTACGTGGCCGGTGTCAGTGTATACATACATACTTACCTATATATATATATATATTATACTCCGAGTATATATATATATACATTCAGCGCTGCTTTTTTGTTGATGTTTTGTTTCGTGCAGTGGATATTGAAAACGGCAGGACAAGCGTAGCTGTGATATCGCTATACACCTCCGCTGTGCTGTTGTTGTTTGTGCAGGAAAGGGTTAAAGCCAAACAAATACACCTCACATCACTAATGATATGACTTCAGTTTGTTGTTTCTTTTCCCCTCGAAACTTGTCGCTGCAAGCTGCGTGTAGCACTTACGCCAACAGCAGAGCGTGCAACGGTGTCTTGTTATCCTATCCGCCCTGTCTTATTCCGCGTGTCATCTCATGCACGCATCACATGATACGCTTTGTGGGGCACCTGTGTATTCAGACGGCATGCTTGTGGAGTACATGGGCGAGGTGGTGCGCCAGTGCGTGGCCGACCTCCGAGAAAAGAAGTACGAGGAGATGGGGGTGGGCAGCTGCTACCTCTTCCGCGCCGACGCCGACGCCATAGTAGACGCCACTCGCAAAGGAAACCTGGCGCGCTTCATTAACCATTGCTGCGACGTGAGTACTCTCGTCGTCGCCGTTGCTGCTGTAACTGTTGTCATTGTTTTTTTATCGTTCTTGTTGCTTTCGATGTTACGGTCGGTCGCTGCTCTCGTTGTTGTTTTTGGTCGTTGCTGACAGCGTTTTGGTCGTTGTCAATAAAGTTGTTTTTGCCGTGCTGCTACCGACGTGAGTACTTTCGTCGTCGTCGTCTTGTCGTCGACGTCGTTGCTTGTTTTTTTAATGGTAGTTCTTGAGGCTTCGGTCGTTGTAGAGTGTTGGGTTGGTCGTTGTTCGTGTGGGTGGCAGTTTTGATGTTGGGAGCGGTGCGTCGGTGTTGGTGTTGGCGGGTGATAGCGCTGTCGATTGTGTTGTGGATGTTGGCGTTCGTTGTTGGTTTGGGTTTGGGTTAGGGGGGTGATGGGGTGATGGTGGTGGTGTCGGTGTGGTGGTGGCGGTGATTGTTGTGGCGTTAGGATCGTCAGCTTTGACATAGACGACTTCGGTTGTTGTGTTGGTGGTGCCAAGGTGTGGGGGTCGCGCGTTCAGTATTGCTGCCATCGTTGTTGTTGATGTTGTTGTTGTTGTTGTTGTTGTTGTTGTTGTTGTTGTTGTTGTTGTTTTTCTTGTTCTTGTTGTTGTTGTTGTTGCTCGTTGTGTTGATAAACGTTGATGGTTGTGTAGATTTTCCCAACATAAGAGCTTGCCTTGGTAACGACAATGCCGGTGTGGCCGTTAACTAGGTTCTTACACCCCCCCTTTATAATTGGCTTTGTTATCAATGCTGATATGCCCTACAAGAGGCTGCTCAAGGTTTTGCTCAGATTACGTACGTCTTCTTTGTTCACGAAGCCGTACTGTACATGTCCGCTCTTACCCCCACGTACCCCACGTCTCTGAAGAGATGCGTGTTCAAATGACTCAGGTAAGCAACAAATGAGTACCCCCTCCCCCCTCCGCTCCCCTCCCCCGCACGACTACGGCCATGCATGATATGCGTACGCACCTCCCCCCATATCCGTTCCCTCCTCGTGAATTCTTGCTCTTTGTGCCTCTCCCTGATGCGCCGTTCGTCCACCAGCCGAACGCGATCGCCCGAATCGTGAACCTGGATGCATCGACGAAGAAAATTATTATCGTGGCCAAGAGGCACATCAAAGCGGGAGAAGAGGTACGGAAGACTGCATTTGCGCGCCGGTGTAGCTGTTGCTGTATTCAGGTGTAACTTATTTATTGAGTAGCCGTTGTGTTCTGTTGTTGTCCTTTGTGTTGAGAGGTGCCGTTGTGTCTTACTATCCGTTGTAGCTGCTGTATCCTACGGATAACCCCCGCTCGTAAAGCTTTTGTGGCACACAAACATCAAAACTGGAGAGGAAAATGTTTTTGTCTATAAGCAAAGCGAGTTGATATCTTTTAACGGCAGTGATGATGGCCAGGGTTTTTTCACGCCGCTGCTCTAAGAAGGATATGTCTCCAACGCCCGCGCCCAAGCCTTGCTACCCTATCCTCTCTCCCCCCCCTCTCCTCTCCTGCCCCGTGTTGGTTTTTGTTCCGCATATATATATATATTTTTGTTTTCTCTCGCCCTTCCCTTACTGACGTGCTGTGGACTCTTCAGATAACGTACGACTACAAGTTCGAGCGGGAGGACGGACAGCTCCCCTGCCACTGCGGCGCGGACTGCTGCTACGGCTCAATGAACTAGAACGCGTCGACACGGCCGCGATTACAGCTCACCCATCCGCAGTGGGCGCACCACCACCGTCTCGAGCGAGAACGAGGGAACGGTGTAACCCGCGGAGGTCTCGTGTCTGCTCCGCCGGTCGGGTCGTTCTTCGGATCGTTTTCTTTCATATATTTCTTCGGCCTGGCCTGTTCATCGGTTTTTATATTCGGATCCTCGGAACGTTTCTCGGATCGTTCCTCGGATCGTTTCTTGGATCGTCCGTTGGTTTGTTCGATCCATGTTTGGTTGCTGTGGTCACCTGCGAAGGGACTGCGCGACGCCAAGGATTGGTGTCGCGTGCCCGTGGGGTGCTGCTGTGTCGAAGGTGGCGTATTTTTGGAAGGCGTCCGTGAAACGGCTCTCACCGTTTCGGCTGGTGGCGATGTCTCGGTAGAACACGCTGTTGAGAGCTGGCCTCGTGTCGCCTTTGGGGAGGGACCTACAGTTTTGCCGGGGCTTGTGGTCGGTGCAGGAGAGCCCGGTGACGCGCCGACGGTTCACACGCACACACAGTGGTACATTCAGGGGCATTTATTAGGTGTTTTTAACTTTACCCGTGTAGAAATAAAGAGGTGTTGGTTTTGTTCATGATATGTACTTTTGTTCCCCCACCCCCCGCTTTTGCGTTTTTTTATTTTCTTCTTCTGATGTTGCACTTCGGAAGGGAGGGCTCACCGCCACTTTGGATGTGTTCTCCTTTTTTGTTCGCACCCCGCCTGCGCTCGGGGCTATACTCCTTGCCCAGAAGCGCGGCTGGCGCCGGCGAAACATGTAAGGTGGCGGCTTTCGTTCCTCCAGGACATGCTTGTTGTGAGGCTGCCCTACATCCTGTTGCGTCGACTGGGTGCGCGGCACCTTGCGGCTGCGCTGCTTATCGGCGAGCCGCGGGATCTGGTCACAGCCCGAATACTCCGACGAGTAAAAACGAGCAGGGTCCAGTACAGTCGGTGGTTGACGTGCCGCGACGTTAGATGTCGTGGCGTGGCTGAAACGTCGCCTTACAGAACACGACCGTGACGAGACTTGGCGGTGCGGGCTTATAGGGCCCTCACGCCTCGCCGCGGTGTCACGGTCTATAGCCGGTACGAGGTCACTGCATACATTGGAGTGTGCCCTCGGGTCTCTCATGTGGCCATTACAGATATATTATGTTTTAAACGTTTGCGAGCTAACATAAAATACTGTCAACGGTTGGGATGTGTCGGACATAGAGGCGTTTTTCTCCGGAGGGGAGGCTTAGGGGGGATGTATGTGACAAGAGCGGTCCAAGCCGAAAAGAGAGTAGGCTTGGCTGGGTGGTGGACCCCATCGCGATTGCACGGGTCCTGGTGGCGCTCCCTGGCCGTAGGCATACATTGAAGTAGTACATTAGTAGCAGTAGTAGTAGCAGTAGTAGCTGTAGGGGTTGGTCTTCCGGGCGGGCGGATCAGGAAGCGTGTCTCTACGGCGTTAAATACCTGAAGCGTGTGCCGTGGCTGTCAGTTTTTTTTGCACTCGACACCCGGGCGACGGCCGTAAGGCGTCGCGTGTGCTTGCTTGCGTGCTGACGAAACACTCAAATCAAACGAAGTGAGTTTCATGTCTGTTTGTGCTTTCCCGCCATGGGAATTTTGCGCGGATTCTCTCTTATTTTTTGGTAGGTGAGCGGGTGCCAGGACTGGCGCCACTGCGTTGTATTTGCGGTGGTGGTGTACACCCGTCGTCGCTGCTGTGTCGCGGTGTCTGCATATCATATGGCTCGATGGCCCTGATTGACTAACGGGAGTGCCGGTTAATGTTGTCCGCTATTGGCTCCTATTTCTGTCCGTTCTGTTTCCCGCCCCGAGTTTTTCTGTCGACCATATTATGATTATTTCTTTCGATACATACGGGGGTTGTGGTTGTACATCTTCCCCAGGGAAAAATGCGTTCTGCGATCGACATACTGGTGCCAGGTAATTTGTAGCGCCCCAGGTGTTTTTGCGGCTGCATCGCCAGCCGAATGGATACGCCTAACCTTTGTTGGAACTGAGGCCGCTTGATTCTTGTTGCGCATATAATTTTGTTGTAAGGCGAGTGTCCCGAACCCATGGCTGCTTGTCTGTCCCTCCTATCTTTCTCGACGCAATACAAAACAAGCTGCGTCAAAGCTACAAGGACAAAGGAGAGATACACATCCCCGCAGCAGCGCCTCGTCATCATCAGCAGGAGCGGCAGGAGCAGCCGGAGCACGACATGCACATTGGGCGTGGCCATTTCCGTGTTGACCGTAGACCACATATATACCAGGTAAATAAATATAGATACATACCAGGTATATTATTCTTCTCGGCCGCTGTGAGAGCAGCGTTCGCGTCCGATTTAGTCTTGATTTTTTTTCCGGGACTTCAGATGCCTTCGCTTCCCTGCCTTCGTGCTTTGCTCATTCTACCGCTTTCCTCGAGGGTCGCGCTCGCCGGGCTCCGGCGGGTGTTCTCCTGTGCGCGCGTCTCGGATTGTCGCGCCACCGACGAGCGCGGCGGCCCCGAACTACAAGGATATTTGCTGGACCGTGGAGACACGGAGGTTTTATTTTCTGCGTTCTCGGAAATTTGTTTCGCTGCTATTGCTCCGGGAAGAGCTTCTTGTGACAGGCTCGATCTTTGCTTTTGTCTGTCCCAGGTGCGCTTTTCTCGACCTTGCTGATGCTATCGGTTTCCATTCACTGTCTTGCTTTTGCCGGCCGCCATCGGCCTGTTTGAACCTCTCCGTCTTGCCTTACTCGGTGGCTGCCTTCCCTTGCCCCTGTCTCTTCGCGGGTCGACTACACGCGCTTTCTCGGGGTATCGCGCCGCTCGTGGCACCGAATCGTTGGATATCCCGGTGAGTTGATGTATTATTATTCGTCACGTCATTTTGTAGACTATGAATTCGGCCGAGTGTCGTGAGTTCATGAAAAAAACCGACCTGACACATCGGAAGATTCCATACAATATGGTCGTACATGCTCGGACTGTCTACTGCTGCTGCAAGGAGGCTTTGGTCTCTGGAGGCACCTTGAAATACGAGTACTACTACAACAACAGCTGCGGGCAGCTGTGGGGGCGGGGAAGCATAATACCCCTCCCGGCGCCAACGGACTGAGAGCGACCGTTGCGAAGGGCGGGATGGGCTCGGGGGGGGGCGGGGAGGTAGGCTTCTACACTAGTTAATTTTTGCGTGGCATGACCGTGATAAACACCCATGGCACACCACGACATCCCCACGGCATCCCATTGTGTGACATAGGATTTCATGGCACGCCGTGGGGGGTGCCGTTGCATGCCACTGGTGGGATCACGGCAATCCCTACGGTAACCGCCACGGCACTCCATGGTAAGCCCACGGAATGTGATGGCAACCTCCACGGCCCGCCCAACGTTCACGGCACAAATATTGGGGTTGGGGTTAGGGCTAGGGTTCGGGTTGGGGTTGGGGTTCAGTTTCCATGGTAAAGGACAATAACATATATTTCCCCAACACGTCTCCTCCCCCTCCGCCTCAGCAGCCGAAGGCCCCCGGTAACGGAGGAAGCGGCGCAGCCGGGGGGGGCGGGGGAAGGTTCCCGAGCGTCGCGCGGTTCAGCAGGAGTCACAACGCGGGCGGTAACGGTGCGGCTCTTTCGGAAGCCGGAGCGGCCAGGGGCGGGGGTGGCAACCGGCAATACAGACTCTGCCGCCAGGCAGGGCCGAACACTGGAGGGGGGTGGCAGCTGGAGCAAGCGGGTGTTTCGCTGACGCCTCGAGGTCCGTGGGATTTGACAGTGTTGCCACACCCGGACCGGCTTCGCCGGCTCTGTTTTATGGTGAACATCTAACACAATATAGCGTGAGTGAAAACGAAGTACGCAGCGCAGAGAGTGATTGCGTACCACAAATTGGTCGGGGGTAAGAAAAGCAGGATAGCAGAGCCGGGGGTAAGAAAAACTGGCAGGATCAGCACGAGTGTACGCGCGACAGGCAACCGCGAGAGTCAGGTTCCTTTTTTCCTCTCAGGCATGCCAACCGTGCTTCACCTACAGCTGCCCGAGGGCACAGGCGCGGCCTCCCATGGGCCCGGTTCCCCTTCCTGCGCGTGTCGGCCGTACCGAACCGCGGGACGGTTTTCTCAACCGTTGCCAAAAACACAACTGGCCGCTACGATTACCCCGTCATGTCCACAGAAAAATCTCGATTACCCCGTCTCTCTCCTTCTTCAGTCGTAACTCAGATCCGGGGTCACTAAGTAGGCTCTTCTCCCTCCTCCCCACTACGGTTGTTGCTAAAAATAGGTAAATATAAAGGCTTGTGTGTGGCCCCTAGGTCCTGTTAAATATGGCTCCCCGTAAAAGTCGAATGCGAGGGCCAGGTTCCCCAGGACTAGGCTGTGAGAGACTCATTCAGCCCAGGTGTGCTCGTTTTCTGAGGGCTGGGTTCCCTCCTTTTCCCCTTTCAGACAGGACGACAGTTCACACCTCGTAGCTGCTTGAGTGCTGGGACCAGGTTTCCCCTCCCGCGAGCGTCGGCCGTGCCGACATCACACGAGGCGCAGTTAGCTTCGGTGTGTTCGGTCCCGAGGGCTGGGTTCTCTTTTTTCCTTATCAGACGGATCAGCAGTCCACAGCCCGCAGCTGCTCAAGTACGAGGGTCAGGTGCCCTGGGGAGAGGCTTCCTCCCGCGAGTGTCGGCAGCGCCGACACGGCGGGGAACTCATTCAGTTGTTGAGGTGTTCGTTTCCGAGGGCCGGGTTCCCTTCTTTCTCTTCCAGACGGGGCAATTAGTTGACCGCTCGCACCTGCTCGAGTGCAAGGGCCAGGTTCCCCGGGGCTAGCTACCCCCTCCCACGAGCGTCGGCCAGGCCGATATCGCGCGAAGCCCAGGCAGCGGGGGTGGGGTGGTTTCCGGGGTCTGGGTTCCCCTCTCCCCCCCTTTCCGGTTTTGTTTATTTGCGGTCATACTGCCCGAGGGCGGGGGCTGGGCCACCAGAGCTAGGTCTCCCCTCTCACGCGCGTCGGTCTGGTCCACCAGAGTTAGCCTCCCCCCTCTCGCGCGCGTCGGTCGTGCTGACATCGCGAGAGGCTCATTCAGTTTAGGCGGTTTTCGTTCGCATGCCGAGGGCCGGGTTTCCCTTTTTTTCCCTATCCGACGGGGAAACCAGTTCGCAGTCGGCAGTAGTGCAAGTACGATGGCTCAGACTCGCAGGGATTGGTCCCCTTTCCGCGTACGTTGTCATTACCGGATCGTGGAAGGCCAATTCAATCACAGTTTGTGTACAAGAGCTAGGTCCCCCAGAGCTACCCCCCCCCCCCCCCCCCCTGTCGGAGGCCAATGTTCCGCACCCCCGCAGCTGCGTAGGCGTGAGGGCTCGGTCCCTGGGGGCTCGGTTCCCCAGGGCTAGGGTCATTGCATCCGTCAGACAGGAGTGCGTGACGACCGCACGTGAGGCGGAGTCAGGCATAAAATACCGAGGTAGGGGGGCCAACCACACCTCACCGCACCGCGAGCGTACCACGACCCAGGACCCAAAAAGGAAGACACTCGTATAACGTCGGTACGGCAGCGGTTCACAACGGTACCAAAGTTAGAGCCAGGGCGCTGTGGTCCGCCGTCCACGCGTGCTCACCGTACTAACGACCGTACAACGGCAACAGTTAGCGCCGTACTTATTTTATACGAAGCGTGGAACGCCAACAGAACCTGTACGCGCTCGAACACATGCATATTTCAGGATCGAAGCTATTTCCGTCGGAGCCGCCGCGAGACGAAATGCGCCGGCCACGAACACACGTTCGATCCGGTCGAGTAGCGGACAGGTACCGGTTCAACACGCTCGCGTCTTTCTGATGGGAAGTCGCTTCGTCAACCGCAGACCGAACTCATGGTACGGATGTGGCATACGACAAAAGCCAACTTTGGTAAGAAAAACCTCCATGCACGCGCCAGCCGGAAACTGCTCTACAAGCTTGCCGATATCTGCACGGACCTGCGAGACATTATCGCGGCGTTGTGGGCTTCGTGGCCAGGGCGCTGGCAGGGTCACTGATAGCACCACCGGTAGATGCCATGCAGACACAGCGGTATTTTGGTCAAACACAAGGTTTTGGTGCCATTGAGAAACGGATCACGAAAGTTGCCAGAGGGGCCCCGGTGTAGGCAGTATCCCACAGACGAAGTTTGGAGCGCGCCTTCCAGTATGGTAACCACATCAGCGTCGCCGGGCACATGTCAGTAATCTGGGACACGGTTTGTGAAAACGTAAGACGACAAAAATGCCTCGTCCTTGAGAAAGCAGCCGCGCACGAAATCCCACACCTGCAGGTGTCACCGCTGGGAGCAGTCGTCACACACAAGGGTCGGATAATTAACGACTTCCTCTTCGAGGCGCAGAAGAGCAAGAGGAAGTGAAGATTGAATACAGACACTGAATCGGATAGCGGGCCTCCAAGCCTGTGCGTAGAGGGCCTTCCAGAACTCCTGGCGGAGTTAGTCAGCCTGGGAAATAAATTCCCGACCAAGCGTATTTTGATGAGCAAGGCTGACGTGTCTGATGCCTTTCGCAACGTCAGAACAGACCCCGACGAGGCTCACAATCTTTGCAACAGAGTAGGGAAATCGGTGGTCATCGATTTGCGCTTGACGTTCGGTTGGTCAGGGCCCCCCGTGTTTTGTGGAGTGATGCCGGCAGCCGTTGAACATGCTCCCTATATCACCACGGTGGCTTCGGCCCAGATACTGCAAGAAGGAACATAAATGATGGCTCACGTGAAGGTGGTACACCGGTCGAAAGAAGGAAACCCGACGACCGTACCCGCAGACGCAAACATTTATGCGAATTGTAAGGGGGGGGAAGTCGAACCCCCTGTTCGTTACCGTTCGTTACCCTGTACATGGACGATTACTTGCTGATTCAGGCGCAACACTCAGACGTAGACTCGTCCGCGTGAATCGCCTCAGTCTCTCCAGTCTCCGATCACGTACGGTTGTTCGGGCCGGGCGAGGCAGGCGCCACGCCAGTCCTAGCACTCAAGCATACTACAGATTGGGACCCCAAGATTGGTGCCCTGGGGCTCACCATAAAGTCGCACACTATGAGACTCCTTGACACGTGAACAAGCAGAAGCGATCAAAATTCGTCTGGACGATCGCCGGCCTACGCACAGACGACGCGCCGAAGCAATGGACGGTCTCCGTACGTCAGGGAAGCTTCGGAACCTGACATACGTAGAACGCGCCGGCGGGTATTTCGTGTAGAGATTGCTGAGGCTGACGGGGCTGCATGATGAGCGGAACCTTAGGGATCGGCACAGTGTGAGACGAGGCAGGGAGTTCCACGCCGACCCCCTCTTTTGAAAGATGGTGATGAATCGCAAGCTTCTGCAAATAGGGGAGGCAATAAGCGCGCCTGCAAATAGGGGAGGCAATAAGTGCGCCCTGCTACATCGCGCTCAAACAAACCCGCCAAACGACACTATCTATCCGATGCTAGTTTCGAAGCGGTCGGCGGGTACTGCGTCGAGAAGAAGGTCTTCTGGAGATACGACCTACCATCGGCACAAACGGCACAGCTGAAACGGAAGGTCGAACGACGCGAAACTTGTACCATCACGATCAGCTTGCTAGAGTTACTGGGGATGGCAGTGACAGCGTGGGTGGTGCTCAAATCGGCAGGGGACCAGACCAAGTGTCTGTAGGAGATTCGATCGCGATGCGGGGCGATAACGCGGTCGCCGTCACATCGGTTAACAGGTGCGGTGGGGCGGAAAACAGGAGAGCTGGTCTACTTATGGAAATGTTCGGCCGCCTCGAAATCAACGGTGGCTGAAGTCACGCTGCCAAGCACATACCTGGCGTGCAAAACACCTCAGCGGGTGGTATATCGCGCTGACCCCGAGCCGAGTTGGCAGAAAAAGGAAGGGAAACGACGGGTGGTAACGACTGGGTGGAGCAGGATACCGGCCGGTCAGGGGTCGGATTTATGACATCGTGCTGAGAACCAAAAACGTTTATAACCGGCATGCCGATCGGTCGTGGGGCATCATCGTCAACGGGCGGGACTCGTTTTGACTTCGCTGCACGGCGCCCCACGGGGACCATACTGCACCCCCCCCCTCCTGGGATTGACTACGCCGGAAATTAAATCAACTCATTGAAGCTGTCATCCGTATGCAAGTCCGCCTCACAAGCGATTCTTAGTAGGA
>JBBMHQ010087496.1:0-11007 GCA_037834295.1 Postelsia palmaeformis | reverse complement strand
ATACTTGATAGGAGATATGTACTCGATCTCATGTATGGCCGCAGTATGACCATAGCCCCTCGCCTCTTTACAATGCCGGGACGGAGTATGTCGGGTTTTCACCGACCAGGCAGACATTGCTTGCACCAAGCGCGAAGCGCCATGAGCTGTCTGGCGAGTCCCATGAAGGGTGAGCTGCATCCTACTACTGTAAAAACCGCTTGTTAGGCGGACTTGCATATGGATGGCAGCTTCAATGGGTTGATTTAATTTCCGGTGTAGGCAGTACCAGAGACAGCAATGGGAGCACTATGTAACTGCCTCTTGGGTGCCTTACCATAAACCCTACGTGATACGATCAATTTCCTTGTGCGGAGTAAAGGTAATTTACCTCGCACAAATTATCTAACTAGACAACCAGCTGTGGGCGACCGCCAGAAGAAAAACGTTACCCTGGTTGTTTAGCTCACGCAGTGAGCGGCATGTTTCACAGTGTCGTTGCCAAACGACGCCAACCTAACCTATATATAATAGGGGGGGGTGGGGCGGCGGTCCCGTTCAAGGGCCCGAAGTGTCAGTCGATATGCAAGGGGTGTCTGCTGTGTCAGTGGTAGGTTTATCGTCTACTGTCGTGGCCAGGGCTGTGGCCAAAGCTGTACCATGGGTGTCGAGGGTAGGGTGATGTAAATCCTTGTCATGGATTACAACCTCGTAGCCCAGCTCTCTCTCTCTTCCTCGACGCCACCTGCTATCATTGGAGGCCGGAAGGAGTACAGAACTGTGGGGGTGGGGCAGCGTGATCAGTTGGGATGAGGCGGTGTCTACGGTTAAAAGGAGTGGGTCGGAATTAACGCCGGCGTCCTTCCATTCGTTTTCGGGATGAGAATGCACCGGGCAATTGTGTGGTGCGGTGGAGCCTGCTGTCTTTGCTGATGCAGCTCTCCCCTCGGTAAGGCTCGGGCGTGTCGAGACGCCCACCCGATGACCCGTGTGACGATGACGGCTCGGGGGTGTAGAGGCACTCCCCTGCCGTACGGCTTGCCATTACGCTGCTCTACTTCGTAGAACATTTCGCACACAACGTACTCATACGGCTCAACTCCACCTATCTGCGTACCGGTCGGGTACACCTATCTGCGTACCGGTCGGGTACAGAGTACTGCCCCCTGAATAACATTATCGCACCATAACTGATGTGTAATATTAACGGAGTATGAACACATGCTCCTGGTGACCCGACGTAGAGACGAGTTCAGATACACTCCCTGATGACTCGGGGGGGAGAGGGGCGTAGAGACACTCCTCCAGTAGGCCAAGGCGGGGCAACGGTGAGTATCAGCACTCTATTGGCCCGTTGTAAAATCCCGAGGTTTAGGTCCTTGTATGGCGTCAATTCACGAGGGGTACGGTGATCACTTTACGGTATTCTCACTCGTACATATGCGACAGTCTGGTTGATTCGCAGCGATGTTCTGCAGCAGTACGTGTGACAGGTACGCAGAGACGTCAAGTTTACGCAGTATGTTGCGTGCGGGTTTGATGCTCCACGAAGTAGAGCAGCGCTATGGCAGGTCGTATTGGATACGTGTGATGTATCGTATTCAGCGTGCGTATCATCAGCTATCAAAAGTAACGAGTTGAAGAATTGATTTGATCCAAAACGTAGTTGCGGTTCGACGACCCACTACAAAGTTTTGCCGCTATCAATTGAATTGACCGGTTGGCAATTGGAAACCTGCCTATCAGCAGCAGATCTTGCCGCAGAAATCAGAGGAACTACAGTAGAGCGCTTGCATGCGTCCCCGGGCTCAATCTTATTTCACTCTCCCCGTTCCTGAGTCTCACGAGTTCATCGTCATAATACCTAGCCTGACCCGAGAGCGCAGTTCACAATCAAACCAACGTCAGTACAACTTCATCATCAATGCAGCCCGAATCGTCTGACCGCAAAGTTAGCCTCTAAAGACCGTCATCGGCCAGCGTCGACGACGTGAGGACAGCCGTCACCAGACATTCTAAACTGTATTACGTCGTACTCGGTGGGGGAAGGAACATTCGAGGGCTCGTGCCCGGCGTAGCTTGAGGAGAGGGGTGTCTTATTCCCAGGCGTATAGATGGGTGTGACGAAGTATTGTATAAAGTACCTAGTATTGAAGCAATCGATCAGAAATAGACGCAGTTTGTGTATGAAGGGGTTGGGTGGGAGCAGAGGCAACACGGGGGGGGGGGGCTGTTTCCCGGGTGGTACAGTAGTAGTAGTAGTAGATTGTCTATATCCCCGTCACTCCTCGAAGCATCATTAAGATAAAGCATCATACCAAACGTTCGAGGTGTATGATACTCGAGCCTTCTCATTCAAATCTACTGTATACCAAATGCCTTCCGAGCCGAAGGAATACCACGACCACCGTAACTTATAATAAATAAACCTGGCATAGAACTGCAACGGCGAGGAGTTCCAACTGCGACATTTGGGACTGGTTGTTGTTCAAGTAGACGGACCCAAATCCTGTTGATTCGAAAAACATTCCCACGAGTGTGGGGACAGGTGAGGGCAAAATAATCTGAAAAGGCGCTCCTGCGGGTATTCTCGAACTGGCCTTCACGATGCCTGAACTTTCGAACGAAAAACCTAGGATATTACAGAGTACACCTTCACTAATGTTCGGTACGAATCGAGATATGGGATGACCTGTTGCAGCTACGACTGTTTCGAACCTGGTGGCCAAACGCATGACAGAACACTAAGGTAGCAAGACGCAAAGCGTTAAGCTCGTGGTGTACCGGGGCCCTTCATACAACGTTGAATAGACCCAGAACACCGTGCGTTACCTCTTCCTCGACAAACTGTCACGAATGAAGAGCAAAGCGAGTGCATGTACTCCCAAAGACCCGCGCAAAACCAGCATGCGTAGGGAGGTACCTGCGTTCAGGCTCTCGCAATTCTCAGGTTAGAAGAGGCTACGCCTTGGAATGAAGTTCGGATTCGTGCCGCATTAGCTGTGATTTCTGCATCCTCCCGGGGTGGGGCATGTTTTGATATCCATCTGTAGCATATGGGGTAGGTGTTCTGCAGAAGAGTCTGTGGCAAGACATGTGGCGTAAATTAATTATATTGAGTATTTTTTGCGCCTGTGTACAGGTCTTGTGCCTTATTCTCTTTTTTAGGGGAAGCAGGTGGAAGCTTGAAGCTTCCCCCACCTCTACGGAAGTTTCTACCGCTTATATTGAAGCTGGTGGACGCTTCTATATATATATTTATGTACCTCGTAGTGTATCACAAGAAGCTGAGACAACATTATCGCTCGCGCCAAGGCGATACGAACAACCATAATACCTCAATTTGGAGGAAGGGGCGGAGTAAACTGATCAATCAATGCCCTCATTCATTCATTCATAGTGTGGTCCATTTATTTTGCACGACATGTGATTGAAAATCAACACGAAATTCGACTCAATTTTCTTGCTTTCGGTAGCAGTCCTCGATATGCATCAACACCTATTACGGGGGAACATAGTTAATAGGACCTACGGCACACATAAAAAGCTATATATTCCCCCATTTTTGCTCACGATATTTGGTCCTATTAACGATGGTCCCCCGTAGTAGTAGTAGATTGGAGCAGCAGCACTGCGATCACCAACAACAACAATTCCCGGCGAATGGGAACATGTGTGTGCAGCAAATGTGGCAGTACCACAGTAGTAGGGGGTAGGACACACCGCGGGCACGTTGAACCCCCTAGCGACTGAATCAGTCCCAATCGTGATCCCGAGCTCGACCGATTATGTAGACGCCGACTTTGTGTAAAGCGACCACCGGTAGCTCTCGCAATCAATGGTATGAGACGCCCCAGGACGATATCGTCTATTATTTATTTCCATACCGAAGAAAGTGGACGCTTCCATGGAAGTCTTGAGAGCACGTGGAAGCTTCCGCGAAAGTTTGCTATGGAAGCACCCAGGGACGTCATGAGCGGAACTTTCGTGGAAGTAACCGGAATGTTTCACGGAAGTGTGTTCCACAGGGATGATGGCAGCGTTCGCGGAAGTACTGAAGACTTGCCGTGGAAGCTTCCAGTGATTCCGTGGAGGCTCCTGTGGAAGCCACTTGCGCGGAAAAGCATGGCCGCTTCCACGGAAGTAGTGGAAGCTTCCATTCGCTTCCATAAAAGCGACTGAATCCTCAGTGAAATAGGTGAAAGCTTTCGTGGAGGCAGGGGAAGCGTCCATGGAAGCTTCGAAGAGCTTCTGTTCTAAAAAGCAATAATGCGGAACCTTGCGTGGGCCTGTATTCTACGCTTTGACCTATATATGTATAGCTGATAAGTCGCGGTATTATGAGCAGCAGTTGTAGTCCGCGCGGAGATAAAGCGCTTAACCATTTTCACGATAAAACGGCAAGGCACGTACCGTAGTAAGGAGGAAGGAGAAACATTTTAATATCGACCCCGGATCTGGATTACGACTGGAAAGGAGCTGGAGCAAGATGTCGGTCACAGCCGTCCGTCATAGTCGTACCTATATATAATGAGGCTCTGATGAGTCTGATTGTGCGGATATGTGCAACTCGTGCAACTGGAGACTGCGGGGGGATATCATATTCCCGACTGGGCTGTTAGTAAAAGAACATCCAGAACCCTTTTATGGAGTCCTGGGACGAAAGGATGAAATAACCTTTACCCATTACACTTCGCTTTAAAGATGACCCTTGGTTATAATGTCTACCTTCGCGCCTCGTGCCAAGCTCCAGCGTGTAAACCCTCTGCCCCTCGCAACCAAGCAACACCTTTCACGAGGTGGTTCATTATATTATGGAACCAGGGTTCTACACTGTTTGAGATTTGCGTGACATGACCATGGTAACACCCATGGCATACCATGGCATCCCCACGGCATCTCATAGTGTGGCTTATGATTTCATGGCACGCCGTAGGGGGTGCCGTGGCATGGCACGGGTGTTATCATGGCAACCCTCGCGGTAACCGCCACGGCACTCCATGATAACCCCACGGAATATGATGGCAACTCCCACGGCACCCCAATGTTCACGGCACCTAGGTTGGGGTTGGTGTTGGGGTTAGGGTTAGTGTTATAGTTCCATGGTATGCCGTGGAGGATTGGATGGTATACCGTGGAAGATTCCGTGGAAGGGTTTGCCGCAGGTAGTTCCGTGGCATGTCACGGCATATCTTGAAAAAGGACAATATTAGTGGGTGAGCGCACGTGGCGATTACCCGCGTGGGCAAAGGAGGGCGATGGAGGAAACCCCATCAAAATAGATGGGATTTCTCCAGCAGCAACTATAATACCTGGCCGGCCAGGAATTCCCTCCAGAGGAAATGAACGCAATCTATGTGTTCCAGTTCAACGGGCAAGGGCGAGCCTGGGCGCTGGTAGCAGCAGCACAAGAAGACCGGAAAAATACTGCCGACGTCAGCCAAACACCAGTAGAGGCAAGACCAGGAAGGAAACGAGCGTCAACTAAAGGGCGCAGCGCATCACCATCTAGCTGAATCTGCTTCTTCCAGCGTGCGCGGAGCAAGTTATCTCGGTAATTGATGCCGGTGCCAGACAGGAAAGCAAACGGAAGGTGGTCGTGAACGTGCAGGGTGAAGACAAGAAATCGATTTTCATGAAGGAAATCCGTATAAAGAAGCAGGTTGAGCAAGAGAAGGGAATGAGGGTGGACCCAGAGACGTCGCTGCCGCCGCCACCGCAACATTCGCCGGCCCAGTGGCAGTTATGACCGGAGCCACAATTGCAGGCTAGCGAAAAGAAGTTGGAGGTCGTGGGAAACGATGAAAGGTCCGATTTCGAGGAGAGGAAAGCCGTGGTGCAGGAAAAGAAAGCGAAAGGAGAAGGGCGACGGCCGGTGATAGGTGTGCAGGAGCAAGAGGTGATGGAGAACCCGACAGAGGCACAGGCGCCACCGATATCGCTTTGGAGCTCTGCTGCCGTTGCTGCCATCGTCGCAGCAGCAGCAGCAGCAGCAGTCAACGGTAAAGGTACCATCACCACGACCGTGGCCGCCGCCATCGTTACAGGAGTCGCCCGTAGGTCTGGGAGCCCTGGACGCAAGATTGGACCCCTCGGGAACATTGGAACTTAGAGTGGGAGATGGTGAAAAGTAGCACGACAGCGTGCCGGAGAAGTATCAGCGGGACACGCTGGCGGATGACGAGCAGAGACATCAACAGCAGTACTACCCCTGCCGCCATCACCGTCGGGTGAATTGGCACGGAAAAGGGGTGAGCTCGTTAGCAAGACAAGAGTGAAGAGGACGGACGAGGCTGGTAGGGAAGCACGCGTTTTTGGTTGGGGATTGAAGGGCGGGGGCAAGCGTAGGCGCTAAATGCTTCGGGAGCGTAGTCGCGAGAAGCGGTCCTTCTCCATGGCCATGCCAGCGACTTCGACAACGGGTGCCTGACTGAATGCTTCGATGAATTGACGTATAGGCTCGTTGGAAGTTTGTGACGTGCTGAGTTATTGTCCTCATCTATTCTCCAAAAAATGACGTACAGTAGGTCACACCCTTGAGCCGGATAGCGTGCTGGCGTGGTACGTCGAGTCCATTCTCGTTCTGCAGGCGAATCTGTCGACTCAGAGAGGGTTGTACTTGAGTATGCCTACAGTACTCATAGTCCCCTTATTTTTTTGTTGAGAAGTACAACGTTTCCCGCCTCATGTGCTGTTGTTGCCAATCCCCTCAACCAGGCATCAGCGAACTTTTCGCTGTGCTTATATCCCCCCCTTTCAAGGGGATAAAGGACTTCTCGTTAACACAAGGGCCGCGAAACCGCAAGTGTCACAGACGAGTAAAATCTCGCTATCAAGACTATACCAGAGAAAAAAAGAACCTCTTGATCATTGACACTTTCCGTCGCTGCCAAAGCCCTGGCTTCGAGTTGGTGAAAGTGTGCGTATACCCTCTCCTTGACGAAACTGAAAGGCGGAGGTGCACGCAAGGGCGAGCTCAACCCCTTCCGGCAACCAGGTATCGCGACCTAACGAAACGACAACGACAATCACATGCGATCTCACCACCCTTCCATGGAACGACGGGCGTCAAACAGTAATCTGCAAGCGTCATGGTTTTGCCTTCGATGCAAGGCACGGTAGTAAAGATGCACCTCAAATTTTATGAGGATCCTCGTTTCAGAAGTGTGGGCTTGACCCAATGGCCATCCCATAGCCTAGGTCCATATCGATTTATTTGTCGAAGAAAATGAGGGTTGCGCAGTTCCTCAGCTCAGGAGCCTCGTCAGTCAGAAAGAGTGTTTGGCCTAGGAAATTGCTACCCCTATCGTAGCAAGCGCTCCATTATGTTGCATTTTGAGTGCGTGCACCCCCTAGCCCAGCATCTAAGGCTGCTTCGTGCGGCCAACGCTGTAGTCGTCTTCTTCAATCGGCCTATTTTCCCTCTCTCAAGCCCGTAAGCGGCTGTTGGCGGCCTGTCTACGTTAACCCCGAAAGAGTTCAGCTAGCCCACTGTAGTGGTGCGGTCCCGTTTTAGGGGACGAACGTATTTGAAATAAGAGCGGGTTATCCCCGAAACGGGACTGCAGTCTTAAGAGGGTTCAAAACGAGTGCTTCGGTAGGGGCGTGGCACCTCAATTGTCTGCGGCTCGCCATTCAAGGGCCGCTTTTCGCTCACCCCGAACCGACTTCGAGCAATGCATCAAGCTTCACCAGTGAGTAACCCCATCCCTGCGACTGCAACTACGCGTGCCTCAATGGGTAGCGGAGAAGCCCCTGTTAGTGTAACGTTTTGGCGAAAACATGCTAACCTTTAGTGCAACCCCGATTGTTTTAAACGATTCCTGTGACGCCAGAAATGAGGAGCCTCGTCGGTAAGAAGTGTTTTCGTTGAGACACGCCACCCCTAATAGAAACTCCTATCGTGGAACACGTCCAGTAAGGCCACAACTCAGGTATTGATCGAGGAGCCCCGTCAGTTGGAAATGTTCTGACGTTAACGTGCTACCCCTAACTGCAACCCCTATTGTAGCAGGCATCCTATATCGCCTGTATTGCCACAGCTGAGGAGCTCGCTACCCCCAAAAAACAACCCTAAGTTTTAGAAGATGAAGAAAAATCAACTTGACGAGCCACGTGGCCTTATCTACATCCTGGAAAATGCTGTGAATAAAAGCCATACCGAGTAGCTCTTCGGTTGAGGATCCCCGTTAGTCAGAAAACTAAAAGGTGAAAATGTTCAACCACCAAAGAAGCACGCGTCGTCAGTCAGAAACGGTTTTGGCAAAAACATGCTTCCCCTAATCGCAGACCCCGGAATTTGCACGCGTCCTGCATTGCCGCATTTTTTTTAGCTCAGGATTCGAACGCCCATCCGTTCGCTGTCCAGCAGGAGTTTGACGAGAGTGACGCCAGTGCAAAGGGCGTATGAAAACGTATTGCGATCATATTGGCGTAGTGCAAGAATAAATCAAGTTATTTTATTGGGTAGCTCATCAGCGGAAGAGACCCCCGTCAGTGAGAAACATTGTGGGCAAAACATGCAACCCAAAACTGAAACCCCGAGAACAGTACGCGTGCTACAACGCTCCATGTTTTCAACGGGGGTCGAACCCCCGACTCTTCTGTTCTATAGCAAGAGTGACAACGGCAAAACCAATGAGAGTGGAATCTTCAAACGTTTCGCGTTTTATCGACACAACTCCGGAAAAAGACGGAGCCCACTGTACTCGGTAGCTCCTCGGCTGAAGAGTCCCCGTCAATCAGCTATATTTCGGCCAAAACGTGCCAACCCCCCTAAAGTAGCACGCGTTCTGCATTTCCACATGACTTTAACCCGGGTTAAACCCTCGACTCCTCCGTTACGTAGCAGGAGTGAAGATAGCAACACGAGTGAAAATGGCATATTAAAAAAAAAAACATGTTATCGACACCCTGCAAAAAATTCACCGAGTCGTGTTGTTAGACAGCTCCTCTCAATTGGAGAGCTGAAGACCCCGTCAGTCAGAAGTGCTTTCGAAAAGCATGCTTACCCCTATTTGCAACCCCCAGAGTAGAACGCGTCCTATCGGTTGCCGCGTACTTTACACGGGGTTCGGACCCCCAAACTTTCGTTGTATTCGAAGGAGTGGCCGGGCTAACGCCAGTGAGATTGACGTCTTGAACGTTTTGCGTCGTTTTGCCACTCTGCGAAAACGCATCTAATGGCTTAGTGCTTGACGGCCTATTAAAAGCAACATTTTCACACGTAAAACCGATCACATGCAGATGACGCCCACTCCATGACCTAGACCTTGCAGGTAGATTCCTCATTTGCTCGCTCTAGCTCATGTTCCCGCGTGGGACCGTACAATCTGCGTAATATGTCAGATATGATTAAATGGGCTGGACATGTACTACAGCATACTTGGCCTGCGCAACATCTCGTGACGGAAGTTTAGAATCTACACTACTATCTAAATTGGGATCTGTCCGGCTTGTGAACGTTCGCAACCTTCAAACGAACAGAATGTAGGCGTGAGTTACCCCGCGAAAATGAAAAAAACGGATAAACCTCGACGGGCACAAGAAATGCTGAGCCCTGTCCGCGACAAATCGCAAGCAAGACGCATGCACTGAGTGAAGGAGGAATGACGATTACGATGACGGCTTGCCCTGAACGTCACCGACCGTAACCGACCCACAACGAACAAACAATCGCCACTAAACACACCAAAAACACAATAAGCTACCCCTCATTTGCTGTTCCAACTATATGTCGTTCAAGCCACAACCATGAATACCAACATGAATTACCACTATCCCCCATCCGCTTGACGAATCCTGCAGTGGCTGCTCCAACTATATGCCGTTCGAGCAAACCGCCGTCGCTGGAGAGAATCTGATACAGACCACTGCTCGTGTAACGACACAATCTCATTGGTGGCTTGATTTTGTGGCCTTTCGAAGGGGCGCCTCTCCTCTGAGACACATAGTATCTGTCTCTTCACGCAGCCTGAGGCCACGGAACAAAAACGAGATGAACGAGCGCGGACACGTCGCTTGTCGTAACGGTGACAACACCACGCAGTACGTCAACGAAAGACAGCAGTGCAGCAAGAGGAGCCACCGGGTGTGCAGCGCCACCATTGTATACAATCCTACGCGCACCTTCACTGCCTTAACTTACATCAATGACTTTTTCGCAAAACGCAAGGAAGCATCATATCACTCGGTACCACCACCACCACCACCACCACCACCACCACCACAACAACCACAAAACAAGAACAAGTCCGCCATGCATTTACGTGATACCTGTCAAAACAGTATGCTATGTTGCGGGTTGCCTCGTCAGGCTCTCCGCCACTCTGCAGGCCCTGTCTCTGCCCTGCTCGCGCAGCCGTCTTCGTCGCTATCGCTGCCCCCGAAAGGGAGGAAACCGTCAACGTTTTGTCCCACATCCGTAGGCTCTCCAGACAAGCCGGCCACCTCTCTCCTCAGCGTTGGATCTCGGAGCCGGATAGGAATGGAATCTTCAAAGTCTTCGCTGCTCAACGCGGGAATGTTCGTTGGGATGAGACCGTACGCCCCATGAAGGAACATGGTCATCTCCACGTACGCGGAATCCACAGGCCTGCAATGACCATCGCTGATGAGGTTCCCAGCGTCGCCGAAGTCGCGATCCAAGACTGCAGCCGTTGCTGGCGCGCCCAAAATGCCGCGAGCTACCTCGCTTATCTCTCTGAAGGTCTGTCTCCCGTAGGTCCGCCAGAACTCCGCTAGCCCTTCCCCGTCGGTAACGTTTCTAAGTATTTTTGGAATCTACATACAAACAAGCAACCGGACGATGTTTTATCAACAGAGAGTGGAGACGGTGCGGAAGGGGAACAACTTATACGCCTTGTGAATTAATGGGTGCATACATCCATACATACATGCATACATACATACATACATACATACATACATACATACATACATACATACATACACTACATACATACATACATACATACATACATACATACATACATACATACATACATACATACATACATACATACATAC
>JBBMHQ010087474.1:0-11008 GCA_037834295.1 Postelsia palmaeformis | reverse complement strand
ATGTTTGAGTTATGCAAGGAATAATCTGCCAGGTCGCCACTCCACGCTACTTTGTGGGGCATGGGTGAGTAGGGCACTACTTGGCATTTGAATTTCTGGTCATGGTCATCGTTGGAATGCGGCCGTTGTTTCTATTGCAATGGTTTGGAGTATATGTGGTATACGGGGGGGGTTTGCCCGGGGTCCGAGTTTCCCTCTGCGGGGCTGTCGTTGGCTGTTCTTAGGTCCTAGCTCGTCTTGGATGCCCTTTCCGTTTCGTCACTGCTGTGAAGAACCAGGGAGGGGGTTCGTTTGGATCGTTCCAGCAATTACGGTTTCATATGTTGTAGACGATTTCCACAATATTCGCAGGCGTTATGATGAGTTATTTCTCGGAGGATGGGCACCGAGGCCCTCTCTCCACCCTCTCTCCTGCTCCTGCTGTGCTCTAATACAACGAACATAAAGAACATCTTCAGACCGCTGGGCGGTCAGGCATCCGGGCTTGGGGCATACGAACACTGCCCCCCTCCAGAGGGTTGCACGAGTGCTATTGCGGTCTCTCCTGGGTTTTCGCTCTTTGGCCTCCGTCCCAGCTACAATGGCCGCCTTAGGCGTGTTCTTGGCATGCAAACATACATTGCGTCTGTCCGTCCTGTTCGGACACCCCACTCCGTTGGGGCGTTGCAGGCAGGGTTACAGCCGGCGTTGTTGGTGCCTTCGCCGCGCTGCCTACTGCGTCTAGATTCATCTTGACAGAGCTCAGACCTTGGTCCCCCGGATGCTGCTCCAGCTGTACCACGACGTCGGCTTTCCTCAGGTTGAGGTTCCCAGCCAAGAGGGTGGTGGTGATGCCTCGCTTTACTGCAGTGGTGGGAGAGAAACCATGTCGTCCCAGGCCCGACAAACGTGTGCTGAGAAAGTGTGCTGGGTGCGCTCTATCATTTTGGTCGGTGATGGTGCCGTAGATGGTACCGGCTATGGTCCCGTGCAGTTTCCTGTTTCCAGCGGTGATTGTCGTCGCATTCAGATGTATATTTAGTGGGGTGGGGTTCACCAGACGCTCCTCCAATCCCGGGATAAGCTCGCCGTCCAGAACGTGCTCCGCCGTGCCGATGTTCACCAGCATCGTCATTTTGTTGCTGTCGGGCTGAAAAGTCCGCCCGCTGGTCAACATCGTGAACGCGACTCCTTCGGTGTCGATGAGGAGCTTCTCCTGGTCAAGTGTGCCCCCATGATTGAGTAACTCCCACAGACCCCGAATGAACATGATGATGCCGCTTACAGTAATGATGGTGATGCTGATTACTATCCTAACGAGCCCTTGGAACGTTGAGGGCGCGACATATGTAGTGTAGACGCCCACCGGTATCGCTTATTATTGGCCGTTGGGTAAGAAGATCCGTGCTGCAGTAGTGCTCGTGACCACGAATTCCCCTTCGAAGTCGTCACTGAAGTTGAGCTCCGATGTCTTGCCCTTCCCATCAGGAGGAGGAGGGCTGATGAACTGCGTCGAACAAGCTATGCAGGTGCTGCCCCGCTGTGGGCGCGGTTGCCCCTAATGCGTAGCATTCGGAGTCGGAGTGCGTCGTCGTGTTGTGGAATGAGCACCACGTCTGCCCAGAGCCGCCTCCAGCTTCACCCTGTCCTCCGACCGATTTTTTTCTCATTCCTCTCAAGCTCGCCCTTGCCATTGATAAGCTCAGGGAAATTGCACTTGTAGCGCTCCTGCTTGTTGCAATGGCAGCGTACATACGATTCAGCGGACATTACGACGCCAAGCGGGGTGTTCTGATCGCAGTTGCGGCTACAGCACGTTACTGATTATGTTGACATCGTAGCTCCGTACCAGCTGATTCCCTCGCTGGCTTCGCCGCGGCGAGACTTGGCGTCGTGATACAGATGGCGCATGGTTTCTGTAGGTCGTAGAGGCCGGACGATGTGCCCTTTCAGATCTGAAACTTGACGGCCTCGTACTCGTTCGTCAACCCTCGGGCTAGGATATCCGTGAAACGTCGGTCGGTCATCGGTTCTCCCATCCCCGTCACCTCGTTGCGTTTGAAGATGGCTTCCATGAAGTAGTCGTCTGGGTCTTGCCCGGGTTTCATGGAAGTCACCGCTAGTTCTGCAAGCTTGGCGATGATGACCTCATCTGTGACTTTCGGAACTTGGATTCCAACTCCTGCCAGACCTTCTGTCCATTGCCTCCAATTTCCGTCTAAATTTCGTGTTTGAGGACCGGGAGTTGTGCCGGCTTCCCCGTTAGCAATTACAAGATGGTATAGAGGTCCTGTAAAGCCTTGTCGTACGTTGATTGGGCTCGTTTAAGAATGCGGGTTGCAGTCGTTGATTCATCAATTGGAGTCATGATCCCCTCTGACCTGCGATTCCCCTATATGATACCGACGAGCTCCTTTCGGTTGATGCTCAGGATGAGGTAGGCCTCCTTCCGCCAGTCCTTGAAGTCTCAGGGGTTTCACCGCTTGACCTGGGTTTGAGGCCCTTCATGATGTTGGCGAGATTTCCCCGCCATTGCTGGAGACCCCCATCGTAGCTTCTCGGGCGTCGGGCTGAGTGCGCGGTGTGTCGCGCAAAGATTGCGCGGTACGGTAGGTTTGGTCGCGATCCCAGGACTTTCGGCGACAGGTATGCAGTCGGTTGGCTAGCTGTCTTCTTTGTCGTTGCTCGGGCAATGCCAAGGCTCATAGCAGTGTGTTAAGACTGCCCTTAGTGTTGTGGCTACTTGATAAGTATCCAGACTTACAGCGGTAAGTATAAGCAGTCGGTCGATAAGTGCCTGTCATATTTGTCTCTGCTCGGGCAATGCTAATGTTGACAGCAGTAGGTTAGACTCCATTGCCTCTTTTGTTGTTGCTCGGGCAGTACCAAGGCCTATACCAACAATTAAGACTATCTTGTCTCTGTTATCTTTGCTCGGGCAATACCAAGGCCTGCAGCGGTGGGATAGATTGTCTTGTCTCTTTTGTCGTTGGTCGAGCGATGCTCAGGGTTACAGCAGTAGGATAGACTACCTGTCTCTTCTGTGGTTGCTCTCGGGGCAATACCAAGGCTTACAGCTGTAGTTTAGACTGCCTTGTCTAGTGCGTCGTTGCTCGGACAATGCCAAGGCTTACAGCAAAAGGTCAGACTACTTGTCTCTTTTGTGGTTGTTCGGGCAATGCCAAGGTTTACGGCAGTAGATCAGTCTCCTTGTCTCTTCTGTCGTTGCTCGGGCAATGCCAAGGCTTACAACTGTAGGTTGGAGCTATCTGTCTCCGTCGTGGCTTAGCCGTAAATCACAACGCGCAGCGGCAGGTAGTTCTGCCCGTCGGCTGCCGCTGCTATAGTGTTCTTGAAATATTTCGACACAGCGGGGTGGCGGTCGCTATTGGCGGCCGCGTTGCCTATTTATGCAGGATTTCTAGACGCCGTAGTAGCTTGTACTCGTTCACTAACAATCCTGTAGTTGGCTACGTCGTGGGTGAACGACGGCCAGTGGTCTTGACTCTAGAACTTGTACTCGTGCAATCATGTTGCTGCTGAATGTATTGTCGAGTACGTCCGTCGAGCTTGAACGACGAACATCACTTTTACTTTCCAGAAATCTCAACTCGTAGGAAACGTTTTACCCTCATCAGCCTCCTCGACAATAAGCCGTACCAACAGGGGCCGCCCCTTCTTCCTTTCCCCTCCCTCCCCTCCGTCCTACTGTTAACTTTCTTCCAGCTCAAATCACAGGTACCCCGCTGCCGGCAAGGGCTATACCAGGTATGTAAACTAAAGCTCCAGGTTGCCGTACCCCACGCAATACTTCTTCGGCTCCTCGAAGAAGCGAACGATGTGTTCCTCGGAGCTCAATCCCAACCTGCTATCCGCGGTGCACACTCCGAGCTGGGTGAGTTCCGTTCGGTCGTGGTGGGCGCGCGGGGGGTAGGGGAGGGGATGAGGGGGCGAGGGACACTCGTTGACATGGATAGCCGTAGTCGTATGGACATAGGGGGGGAAGAGGGAGGGAGATAGGACGGTGCACCTATTAGTTAAAGCCAAGATTATTTAAAGCATCTTGAAGAAGCTGGGCCTGATTTTCCGTGCTTTGTTTGCTTTTCTTTCATTAAGACGGGCGTGTCTGGGATTTTGCCTGTTTTGTGACAACCAACGGGCTAGATATCAAGGAACAGAGTCAGTGTAATGATACCATAACCATCAAAGTCATCAAGCTTTTTTGGAGGCTGGGTCAGATGATTCCCACTCCCGGTGGGGGTCGCGTTAAGGTTCATGAGGTAACAGCGCTATGGTGGGGTACTAGGCCCGACTGGCCACACCTCAAAACAAAACCTGGGTTGTGCCTGAGTTAATCAATCGCCAGGGCCGTTTTCTCGCCATCAAGGAACGAAATTCGTCCCCATCGGTCACACATGTATTGCAGGCGTTTCAGGAGAAACATTCCTGCTCACAGCATTCGTCTACGTATATTGTATTTGGTGACCAATCTTTCAATACTTATCATATATGACCCCCCTCCCTCTCTCTCATGCTCCACCCCGGGATTGTAGGGATGCGGGGGTCTATGTGGCCATAGTCCATAACGTGAGTACACCCCCTCCACTCCGCCCCGCCCCGTCTCGAACGGAATGAATGGCTAATGGTCAAATGATTGAGGCAAGCAGCACAGAAGTATTCCCCCCCCCCTCACCCCCCCCACCTGACATTGTAGGAAGCAAGGGTATCAGGCCAAACGACTACGGTCATTCATGACACCAGTGCTCCCGCTCCCACCTCCCGCGACCCGCAATACCGTACGTGTTTAGCGACTTTGGGGACGAAGCGCGAAGAAATCGCAAGGGCATGTACCAACCGCGGTGGTCACCAACCAACCGCAAAGCCGTGGAAGCTATCAACAGCCACGAAAAAACGGATGCGTGTACGGGGGGGTTATGGGAGGCGGGAGAAGCTATGCTTGATGCAGGTAAAACGACATACTAGCAGTGTAAGGTACTTCTCAAGAGTACACGCACGTATTTGACGGCGTTATCTCCCTCGGAGCTTCCCACAGGAACGGCCACTCGTGTGAATAGGAGAGAATACTATTTGGTGTCCTACAGTAGATACAGTGCTACCAGGTAGGAGTCGCACGTACGGCAGGGGCGCAGCATGGTCCTACCCGTAGCGCTGGACGCTAACGGGGCTCGTAGACGGGTCAAGACACCTTAAGCTACCAACCAATGTTTTAGGTCGCTAGCTCGAAGTCCGAATGAACTTGACATTGAGTTTACTGCGACAAAACCAGAGACATAAGACCCAACCTCTAGTTCCAAGTGGGTTGTTCTCAAAACACGGTCGGGTGAAAGAACGATGCGTATCAAGGCTCATAACCTGCAGCAATGACTGTTTACGAGGACATGACCAGACGCGTCTGTCGAAATATATGGTCGACACCTATAATTTATGAGACTACTATTACTAGAGGGAATGTATAAACGCCACCCAACCGGCCTCGTGACAAACTAAAGCTGTACGTATACCTCACTCTCGAAAATAACTTGGAAAAACTACAGTAATTCCTGATACATAGTCCCGTGGGTTTATTTATACAGGACGATGAAATAAATACACATCGAGTCCCCTCTTAATGCGTAGCTCTTCACTTTACAGTGGCCGAGGAAACTCCCGTCAGCGGGAAATGGCTGGTCTCCAAAATACATGCAAACCCCTGCCCTAGCTCGACTCGTTAACCTCTAGCGCATGCCCCGACCCACACCGCCCTAACTTATTTTACACACACGGCAGGTCGTCTACAGATCATTCCTGCTCCATGATTTAGATATTCCAAGGCAGATATATTTATGGTCTGTATGATCTACTATAGCTCATATTTCCAGGTTGGAACCTCTAAATCTGCCTCACCTAGCATTTTGTTTCCCGGGTTGCGTCTTGTACTACGAGCACAGATTTTGGGAAACATCTCGTAGCTCGGCAGGTTGGGGATCTAGAAGATCTACATCATGCTTTGTCTGTAGATAGATACATCGCGATATGTCTGACGTTTGTCACGTTTACGTTTTCAGCCCTAGCCACCAAGACTACGCACCGTCCTACCCCCCAAACACGGACCCACTCGTACCTCTTTGACGTGGTGAGACACGTCGATCATGACCAGCTCCAGCGGCCTGGCTCCGAGAAAATCCAGTTCGTCATGATTTGTGAGAATAATTAGGGGGTGGGCTAGGAGGTCGAGTTAGCGCAAGCAATCCAGTCCGACTTGGTTCGCGGCGAACATAAGAGGGGGGGTGGCGGGTACGCACTGCCATGCATAGCGGTATTCGAGTGGCCAAAGGCTCTCGCATCTCTTCAATGCCGGGACGGAAAACGTCGGGTTTGCACAAACCAGGGCGACAGTGCTTGCACCAACCGCGAAGCGAAACGTGAGGCGTTTGGCGAGTGGCATGAAGGGTGAGCTGCACCCTGCTATGAACCGCGTCTGAGGAGGGTTTCCGCACCTTGTGCGGGATTTCTTGATATGGATCACAGCGTCGAAGGAATTAACAACCGTGAGGGGGAGGAGGGGGCGTACTTATTTGTTGCTTGCCCTGGTAGTTCGACAATTGACCACGTATTCCGTTCGAGACGGGGCACCGTTCCTGCTCCTGGTAGAGGCAACTCCAACAGTTGGGCGCTCATTACGTTGTCTACATATACATGACATAGATTGGTGTTGCTATTCTTGTCCCCTTCCCGACTTGCCGCTGTGGCCACCATCTAGCTCCTAGGATGGCGATCCTTTTCTTTATACTATCTAGTATACGAAATTTCTCCATATCACATCCTTCTTTTTTCCTTATCTCCTGCTCTAACACCTACCGGTTCCTCCTTGTCCATTTTACATTCTCCCCCTATGTGAGTTATATTCTGTATTGCTTTGCTATACGACAGGGTGGGACTAACGCAGCCATCCGAGTCGACGCAGCAGCCCACAGAAAATGCAGGGGTGGCGGTGGGCTTAACACAAAGCAATCCTGGTCGGCACTACAGCCCACAGCGAATACAGGGGGAGGGGTGTACTCGTTATCATGTATGGCCGTAGTCGCATGAGGGGGAGGGGAAGGGGGGAGGGGGTGCTCAATATCACGCATGGCCGTAGTCATGTGACCATAGACCCTCGCGCCCCTACAATCCCGGGACGGAGCACGTCGGATTTTCACCGACCAGACAGACATTGTTTGCACCAAGCGCGAAACGCCGTGAGGTGTTGGGTGAGTCGCTTAGAGGGTGAGCTGCATCCTACTAAGGACCACTTTAGAGGCAGACTGTCTTGCATTTGGATGACAGCATCAATGAACTGATTTTATTTCTGGTGTGGCCAGTTTCCAGAGACAGCAATGGGTTTACTATGCAACTGCCCCGTGGGTGCCTCGCCATATGCACACTATACGTGATACGATCATCCCCCTTGTGCGTAGTAAAGGTTTTCCCGCACAAAAATGATCCAACTTGACAGCAAGCTGTGGTAACCGCCAAAAAAAAATAAAAAAGCACCCTGGCTGTTTAGCTAGCTCAGGGGGAGGCGTATTTTACAGCGTCGTCACCAACCGACGCCAACCCAATCTATATACATATATAGGGGGGGGGCGTACTCATCAGTTGCTTGCCTTCAATCGTTGTATCATTGACCACGCATTCCTTTCGAGACGGAGGGCGGCGGGGAGGTTAAGGCAAAGCAGTCCCGGTCGAAAAAACAGTCGACAACGAGTATAGGGGTCGGGGTGGGGCTTAACGCAAGTAGTTCGGGTCGACAAAGGAGTTCACAGTCAATAGAGCGGCGGAGGTGGGGCTCACACCGGTAGTCCTGGCCCACGCAGCAGCCCACAATGTATACCAAGTTAGCGCAAGCAATCTTGGTCGTTACAGGAGTTCACAGTGAAAAAAAAATAAGGAGTAGGGTTAAGTCTAGTGATGGTGGTCGACACAGCATTCCAAGGCGGGTAAAGAGGTGGGGCTGGGGTTTCAACACAAGCGATTTGGATCGATACACCACGTCACAGGGACCATAGGCGTGAGGCGTGATAAACGAACGATTCAGTGCAAGACCCGTGTCCCACCTGATATCATCGCAGAAGCCCGAGTCGAACGCTTCGCCAGCCCAACCCGTGTCCTCGATGAGACTGTGGGAGAAACACTTCACTGCTTGCATCAACTCCTCCACAAGAACTGTTTCCATGGTGAAGTACATTATGAGGTGTGGTGTGAGGCCTGGACGCTGAGGCTATCCGGAGTAGGCGGGGGGGGGAAGGGGGGGGGCAAGAAAGTCAAGAAAGGGGGCGGAATCTCGTTCGAGTGTGCCAGCTCTTGGCTTCATAGATTTGAGATTGGTGTCCGACGCTTTTCCATCGCATACAACGGGCTGTCACACCAAGCAGTACATTATGCTGGGAAGGTCTTGTCACGACAGCAAGCAGAACTGTCGAGAAAAGCGGACACCAAGAGAGGGGGAACAAAATCTAAAACTCGTACTTGGTTCAGGTGAGTTGTGTCGGATAGCTCATTTTCCGACTGTTGAAGTCGACATGAAAACCGCTTTCACTCCGCTCAGGGGGGGTCGGCAGGACATGCATTTCCCCCCGATACCGGCGTTGACGAGGAAGCTCTAACGTTAGCTGTGAATTGTACTTGTGCAAGATACGATCGTGGTGATAGTTTCGGAATACTGGGGAGCTCCAGAGATAACTTTAAATAGCAAAGCGACGAATCAAGTCAATCGAGTCAGAAGATCCAAAATCCAACTTTCTTTCTCCACCCTCATGTATTTTTCTCCGTATTTCTACTCCACTCCAGCTTCCTGCATGTGCATAGTGGTATCTCGTATCCGGAATCACAGATCAGGCTTCTCTCCCCTCTTCCCATTATGGTACCTACCTTCGGCATTTATCGCTGAATAAGTTCAGCATTCTATTCCCTCTTTCGTCGACTTTCGTCGAATGGTGCCTACATAAACATGCTAGGCGCCTTTTACAGGGTCTCCTCCCCCCCCTTCCCCGAAAACATTATTATCGACGAGAGGACGACCTTACTTATATCGATGTTTACCACGGCACAACCAGCTACACGGTCGCAACCAACTAAACAACCAGTCAACCAACCACCCACCCAACCAACCACCCAACCAACCAACCAACCACCCAACCAACCTACCAATCCACCCACCCATCCACCCACCAAACAACCGCCCAACCAACCAACGAACCACCCAACCAACCAACCGAGCCACCAATCAACCAATCAACCAACACCAACCAATCCACCCACTCACCAACCAAACAACTAACCAACCAACCAACCACCTAGCCAACCAACCAACCAACCAACCAACCAACCAACTAAGCGAACAACTACCTAACTAACCAAGCAACTAAACGCCCAGCCAACCAACCAACCAACCAACCAACCAACAAACCAACCAACCTACTAACTGACCAACCAAGAGCATATTTAAACCTCGGCGGCCTGTTCTCAGTCCTTTACCTTTTGCAGTGAACACCCGGGAGGCGAATAGACCCACCACGGTGGATGGCTTTCTCCCCAGCTTCTCCAGCCAGGATTCCTTCCCCACTCATCTGGCCCAAACAATTGGGCGGGGTCGGACCTCCCCTCACCACCACCACCACCACCATCACCATCACCACTACCAGCGCCGGGTACCGTGGGCGATAGCGATAAGTTGAACGATACCGTGGGCTCCCGCAACCCATCACGGAGTGCGACGAGCTTGGCGCGGACGCGGTCAAGCTCGCCCATCTCAGGAACGATTATCAGCTCGGGGTTGATCTTGGAGACTGCCACCGGTGCCGTGCCTCCCACCTCTGCCGACAACACCGTACCGGGCGACGGTAGCGGCGTACTAAGCAATGCTTCCCACAATCGGAAGTACGAGTCGATGACGGCGTGGGTTCTATGAACGTCGTCCAGGCCCCCACCGGGAAGGAGAGCGCGGCAACGGAGTTTTGCCCACTCCGAGAGCGCCATTATACATTCGATACTGTTGGCACGGAGAGGAGTGAGTGTATTCGTGTCAAGCATGGCCGTAATCATATGACCATAGGCCCTCGTATCCCTACAACGCCGGGGAGGAGCATATCGGGTTTACACGGACCAGGCAGGCGCCGGGCGCACGCACGAGGGGTTTGGGTAATCTTCCGGGGCGGAAGCTGAAGTAGTGTTACACCTGTGCTGCACTATCCATTGAACACGAGAAAAACTCCCCATAGCAAAGACGCTGGAACCACGTCTGCAACCATTATCATTCCTGAAGATAGTTCGTTTTCTGCTCTAGCTCCGACTGTTTCCTTCGAGCCGAACATGGGCAGGGGAGCCATGAGCTCCTTGGTGCCCTCCCGTAAGTGTGCCGAAGCAATAGCACCCCCCGTGTCCTCTTCCAGGGCTGACCTCGTCTCTGAAGTTCGAAAATGTGGTCCCAGGCGCTTATACTTTCAGAAACTTGTGCTGTAGCCGAGTTCTACTTTTCTGCTCTGTGTATGTGATCATAGGTCCAAGGCAAAGACAAGAGACGAACCGTTTCACACCCAACGAATGTGCGCAGGTGGGGCGACAGGTGGCCCAACAGTCCACGGAGGCGACACCCTTACGTCGATCCGTCTCGTCTTGGCTGCCTCATGTCCACCCCCCGCTGCTCGTCATGAGAGGAATGCGCTATCAATGGTCGAATGGCAAAGGTAATGAAATAATGAGTGCGCCCCCCGCACCCCCGCCCGTGTGTCACGCGCGCACTCGCCCTCTTACCCGGGAAACGTATCGTCAAACGCGCCCCATGAGTTCAGTACCGTACACGCCGGAAAGTAAACAGTGGCCCCAAGGTCGCAGATCGCGCCGCGTGAGCTGCGAGTCACCATGTATTCGAACATGGAGTAGAAGCGGTAAGGGGTGTCGGTGGCGTGAAGGTGCCGAAACAGCACGCTCTCCTCGAATGCCGATCCCATGCATTTAGGCTGGAACCAGCACGACGAGGGTGGCCAGTTAA